>PNEQ01003054.1:0-27076 GCA_003012365.1 Medauroidea extradentata | reverse complement strand
AATATATGGAACACTATATATAAAAAGTAGCACACTTGCTTAGAAACTACGGTACGGTCTGCCGCCTTCGTACATTTGCGTGCGGTATTTTCATCAACAGTACGGTACACGTGTCATATACATATGGTATGTATTTCTACAAACACATGGAATCAGCATGCATGACAAGACGTCAGGTAAACGTAAAAAAAAAAAAAAACTATTAAAATATTATTTGAATTGTAAAATAGTAAATCTTCGAATACATTCGGTTAAACTTTAAGAAAAATCTGTATGATAAGCACATTTTTAACGATTTTAGTAATTTCCAGAACTATCACAATTTTCCCTGACTTTTCCCTGATTTTTCCCTGACCTCTAAATTTCCCTGACTTTTCCAGGTTTTCCCGGTCGCCGGACACCCTGTTACCTTAAAACTCAAGAACAAATAGCACAATTTTTTTTTAAGTTGCTCGGTCAATCTCTATTAGCAGTATTTAGCAGATTGGTGTAATCTGCCAAATTTGTGGTTCAGCACACCTCTAGTTCAAGTTATTGTAAATGTAGGACAAACACTAGTACAGTGATCTCCCAGTTTAAGGTCTTCCAGTTTAACTATTCTTTCACTTTAACAACCGTATTTTTGGTCCCATTTAATGTCTCAATATACTTTTATTATTCAGATTAAAAACTCCAATTTAAGGATGATTTCTTTCATTCCCTTGAGAGTTGTTAAACCGAGATATTACTAAACTATGAAATATTTTACATAATAATACAGTGAAGGAAATAAAGAGGGTATTTATTAATTACTCAAGGACACAAGTGTTGGATGTGGCAAACTCACCTCAAGACAGTAACACAACCCCTTGACAAAGGTAGGCACAATATGGGTTTAGATACTCTAATAGGCTTGAAGCTAAACTTGCAGCCGAAACTAAGTGCGCTGTCACTCATGAACGAAACTGATATGATAGGTCTGCAAACAAACACATGAAACATTTACATAATAGAATCATATCAGTCATATTTCAACAAAACATGTACCTATAAGCTAATTAAAATAAAAAAATTATAATTGGACATTTTTATAAAATAGTGGAATGATCAAAAACAGTGAGTGTTGGCAGTGAATGAAGCTGTGTGGATCAAAAATGTGCACATTTTATATATGACATTAAAAAAAAGATGGTGGCATAAATGTTATAAACAATCAAGGCAGTACATTTCAGAAATCTCACTGCAATGTTATCTTATTTTGATCATTCATTTCCTAATTCTGCATATTTATTGAACATTTTTTGTGTTCTAAATCATACAAAAAAAAAGTTACACCGTCGATCACTAGTCAAGAGTGCATAGAAACTTTTCACCGTCAATATCAAATTTGTTATGTTGCCAGTTTGCTGCAGCTCTTTTACTCGAGTTTGAGGAATTGCTATGGCCGAGTTACGAGAGAAAGGGTTTTTATAAACTGCAACACAGCTTGTAACTATAATGCATTAAAAAAAACATTCTCTAAGTTTATACGTTTATCCTGGTCAACTTACTTGACATTGTCTTCCTATGGAATTTCAATTGTAGCGCATGAGGCAACAATTGTTGATGTTGAATTATATGCAGTAAAGAGCAGTGATTTTTAAAGGTTGATTTCAAAATTACTAAATGATGAACGTTGAAAATGAAGATACAGTATGTCAGTATTGGAACTAGTGTTCTTTGCTAAGTTTCCAAATATTTCCATATAGCAGCTTGTCCAGCCAGACAGGATATTTTAAACCTATAACAGTCGGACAAATATTTATCCGACTCAGGACGGAGAACAGCTTTAAAATGAAACTCTGATTGTACATTCTGATAATAAATAATTCAACGTTTTGATAGTTACTATGAATGCTATAATGTGAACAACTATTCCAACAAGGTAATATACTCCATTAAGGACACTGGATACTTTACAGCAGATTATTCTACAATTTTGTGGAGTTCCGGTTAGTAAGTACACACCAAAAGGAGTAAAATTTGCAACGTAAAAATTATTTTGGTTGAAAAGTTTTGGTACTATAAACTGTCAAATTCCGGATATTTATGTTTCTGCAGAGCCATTCAAACAAAAACTAAACAACCTATCAAACTGAACCTATGATGTCAATGAAACACAGTTTTCCACTGTTTATAGACATAATTGGTAAATTCTATACACAAAAATTCAATATAATTTAAATCACAGATAGTAGGCACATTTTAAATTAATTTTAACTCTTACAGAAGAGCAAAAGCACTTTTTGTGGAGAAATTTTACTAGTCTGAAAAATTGCCAGTAATGCATAAATTTTTCCTACAAAATTTCATAAATGTGTTATAGATTTTTTAAATTGGCTATACGAAATGGTGACTTTGGCAACTAATTATGTAACAAATATGTAACAAAAATAAATATATATAATACTTTGTGAAAATTTTGCTTCTTACAGCGTTTTTTGAATGACTAAAAATCTGTAAAACTAACGTGCTAGTAGATATCCAACACCATTAAATACTTGACAGTCTGAATGCGTGTGCAAAGATATGAACTGCTACAGAGGCAAGCAAACAGCTGCATACAGCACTGCCTATACAACTGTATGGAAGTATAACTTCATATATCTTGGCACAGCATATGTAATACTGTCTTCACACTGACCTATCAAAAATATGTATAGGGTCAATGTGTGACACAATACACCCTCCCGGCTGATAGTCGTTGATGACTGCGGAGTTGATGAAGCCGTCTGGGACTATGTTTGCCCCAACCAGAGGCTTGATGACCAACTCGTGGACCCAGTCTGGGATGGGGTCAACCTCTCCCGGGGGATACAGGCGCTCCATCCCGGGACCTCGCTTCGACAGCTGCGACCCATACGTGTAACCTTCACCAAAGAAGTACCTAACACAAAAAAATGTTTCTTTTTACAAAAAAAAAATGTACTGGTTGATTAAAAATAGGGAATAAACTACATTAATTCAAAAGAAACCAATAGCTGGTAAATTAAGTAAACAGTGCAGTAGAACTCCATTATACAGCAGATACTGTTATAGTAAGGCAATATACGTCCGCAGTCTGAGTAAATGAAGGACCAGAGATGCTAAAGATGCTACGATATCACTGTGATGTGGGCCGGAATATTATCTCCTAACATTAGCGTATAGCGAGTTTCTACTGTAGCAGAGTGTTCAGCAAACAACTGCGGGTCATTCCATGTGAAATCAAGGGACCAAATCTGCACAATTTTTTTACTCTTATCCTAAGACTACCTTATGTTACAGTATCTTCTAGGTGAAAGAAAAACTTCAATTTCGAATTTAATCCACAACTGGCCAATGACAGCCATATTTCATATACACTGCAAGGGAATTTCACAGGTTTACACAAAAAGCTGTAACTTAAAAAAAATCACGGTATTGTGAAGTTTTAAAGTAATTTAAACACTTATACAACATACTTTTACTATATTTATATTGTAAAAGGAGTTTTATGTTTTCAATACGGCAGCTATCCGACTTCAGCATTCTGATAACTGTTATAACCTTATTATAGACCATCCTGCTTGATCAAAGCTACATTCAAAGACCTGTTACTTCTGCTAATCAACACTGCAATTAATCACTAGTGTATTGTCCACAAAATGTTATAAACTAAATATATTCTTCTTTTACACATACTACACAGTAGATAACATTTAAACCCACAGCTGAAATTACGTACGCCCGCAACTGTTAGATACACTGACTAATATTACATTCATTTATAAGGTTACAGTGATTAAGTCTCGCAACATTTGCCTCCAAACAGTTTAAATTAAGGTGGACTCACACCACACCTACGTTTTCACATTTTAGGGGTCATGTTTACTTCAGGACTCGCATTTCTATCAACTTCATGCCACTGCCACCTTTATCTTGCACCATCCTACAAGGGAGGGGAAAAGAGGTCGCTGAAGACCCAGGTGCAAAGACCAGTCACTTCAATCCAGCTTTCCTGTGGTGTATTCACCGGTATTAATTGTCGTGACAGTATGAGTAATACAACAGCAAAAACTTTAATTCTCCGAGCACAATAATGCCAACATTACAAAACATTGACTATAGATATTTTTCTAAAGAGCTAAGAAAATAAAAAACTGCTCTCTTCTACTGTAAAGGTAACACAATGGTAGTTGCTCAGGTATCAGGTAGCCAATATACAAAATGGCTTCAAAAATACATAACAAACTCTATAAAAACATTTGGTTAGGCTATATTTAACATGTAGCCCTTAGCAAATGTCTGGGGTAAAAATAGTCACTTGTACTATCTTCCAAAAATGCACATCAGTTATATCATATTCTCTAACATCTCCCTTTGCCATTATGACATCAATATGCTTGGCAACACTGCAGGCTGCATTCTGAAAACTTTCATACATCTTGCTAAATTATATGTTACCAATTTTACAATGTATTTTCAAACATTAATTACTTAACTTCCATTAACAATAATTATAAATCATATTTGTACCTTTCTAAGAATTCCGGTTAAAAGTTACATTAATTTTATTTGTCTGTAAAGCACTCCCTTCTGGAAGGAAGTTACTGTACTGCACATAAGACATAGCAGCACACATTTTGAGTTGGCAGTAAATGTTAATGTTTACAAAGCTAAAATACTGAAACATAATGCATAGTCAAATAAATATACAAATATGTACTTTCATCTCCTTCACAGCCACTTTCAATTGTATTTGTTCCTCGATGAGGACGGTTGTAGAATGCAACTTAAAACTGTTGACTATTTTCATACAATGACTTTGAATGTTTCAGGCAATGGGTCATAATGAGTACTATTGTGGACATATGCCAGTGCAATATTATGTCGTCCCAAAAATCTTAGTACAAAACTATGAAAAAAAAATTAATTAATAAAAATGAGAAAACAAGCCTAGTTTGGCAACAGAACAGGAAAGATCACATAAGGAATTAGTCAACACAGAAAAATAAAATAAATATCCAAAAAATAAAACTAAAAAAAAAAAACAAACCAAATAATCAGGCAGACTTTTTACACATAAAGGGCACAAAAATAACACAAAAAAAAGGTGAGATACAAAAGTCAAAACTGGCCGAACATGTAAGAAAATAGTCTTAAAATAGTACAGGAAAATGACACTCAATATACACTAGCAATATAGCCCATCAAAAGGAAAATAAAAGAATCAGCTTTCATAGTGAATAACACAAATGTATTTAGTCAGCAAAGTATTAAATTAAGGAATATGCAAAACCTTTAACAAAAAAAAATTTGCAAAGCGACAGACTATACAACCCATTAAAAGGTGTGCTGCCAATCAGGAGAGAGATTGACTGCCAATGGTCGTGTTAAAAGCAGAGCTGCAAACTATATTTACTGCCCAATTTTTTTAGTTTTCACTTTTACTTCACCTGAAAACGGAAACAGGCACTAGCTCCTGAAACATTGCGAAAAGTCGGACCTAATCTACTGTGTTCTCTTGTCTTCATCGTTTATAGTCTATAGTCTGTGACATCATTGTTATCCTGTCGTGTGTCCATTATTGTCTTCGTTTCAGTATTGTCTGTGCTGTCTTAAATTGTGGTATCCTGAGTTTTTATGTTTATTTTGTTCATCTTTCGACATTTCTTTTTAAATGTTTATTTTATTTTTTTTATTTGTTGCTGACTAATTCCTTACGGGATCTTTCATGTTATGCTGCTTTGGTTTATGAATGTGTTAACCAAAGCCAAACTAGACTTGTTTTCTCATTTATTTTGTTTGTATACTAAGATTTCTGGGAAGACATAATATTGTAATAGCATAATGTCCACAATAGTACAGTACATTATTTTCATACACTTCCACTCATGAAAACATCCTAGGAACTGATCTCTAAATATTGTAATAACAGTCTTTTGAAAGACAGTCAAAGCACAATTTTTAATTACACAATATATAATCTTACTGTGAAGATAGTTGTGCAGTTAGTGTCTATATGAAGATTGTATGAGAGACCAGAAAAAGTTACAAAATAGATAGACCTCTGGAGAGACTAAACTACGTAAGACACATATAATCCTCGCCATGTTCTAAGCTCTAGCCACAACACACACACTGCTGCCAACAGAAAGTACAGTATCTCACTTGTTCCTGAGGGGCGCCCTGTCAACCGTGCAGGGCTTATATTCCCCCTGGTCAGCCAACTTCACCACTTCGTCTATCTTCTTCTCGATGAGTGCGCACTGCTCACTGTCAAACAACCGCCGCTGCTGGATGCCTGTGTGTATCCGCTTCAGGATCACAAAGTTCTCGTCTATGTTGTGGTACGACGAGTAATGGTGTGGTGAATACCTGACAAGATGTTCACTGCATTAGCACCAAGTGTGGACATGGTAACACAGTGAACATGAGAGCAAGTGCAACCACAAGCGCAAATATTACTATAGAATGAACTGTACCACCACATGCACTAACACAACTCGTAAGTTTATACAGTGATATACCAACCTTGGTAACATACAAATGTAGAGACTCTTAGAGTACTGAAACTAACAGTTAATTTTCCCTAAAATACCAGAATCAGAGTATAAAGAAAGAGGAAGTAAAGGTGAGAAGATTCAAAGTGTGTGGAGGAGAACAGAGCAGGGTAGTCAGCATATGCTCGGGTCGACGAGGGAGAGGAATTTATTAAGGGAGAAGTTAGTAAAGGTGAAGGGGGTTGGAAGTTTAGAATGTGAGAGGGTGGAAGCAAGGTGCTCTCAGGTAGTAAATAATTACTGGTTATCCTATAAACAACTATCGCTGGTAAGTTTTCTTGAACACCTCAACCTCATGTAAAGAACAGAGGCTCTTACGAGCTGTTCCAATGCCTCCTGAAAGAAAATTAAACACACTAGTCCACACACATGAAAGTGTGTTTGGTGGGTTAAAATCAATTTTCCAAAATACAAGATGAATGGTTGAATTAACAGTTAAGTTAATATTTTTGATTGTTTCAAGAAGAGTTTTCGCCGGTGTCGATTTACCAGCTTTGATGCGTGTGAACAGCAGAGTGATAAGAGCCAGTGTGCCAGGCTTGACGAGAAGCATATCGCCTCTGTTCGCAGCTTGCCAAACTGGCGTGCAAGGTTTTCCTTCTAGTCTTTTTCCTACGGAACTTAGCAGTGACCACAAGATTATATTTTTGAATAGTATGAAGTAAAGACCACCGCATGCCTCTCGTTTTGCACTTTACAAAGTCAGGTAATATTTTCGAAGTTACAGCAGTCTAAAAAACGCTTTTTGGCAATTTTGAGAAGCCAGAAAATCATGTTTCTAACAAGCGTGCTGAATTTTTGAAAATACAGAAGCATTGTTTCAAGTGCGTGTTATTTTCGTAGATAAACATAATATGAATAAGTTAAGGCGGTTTCGCGTAAAAAAGAATACGTGTGGCATACTGCAAAGCCATCCAGTCGAGGACTCCTCTTAAAAAGAAGTGGTAGAGTTCCAAAGTCATAAAAAAAAACTACTGTGAAACCTAAAAATGTCAAGTCTATATCACGGTGCAAAAACATGTTGATTTAGAGAAGATATAGAATATTACTATACATTTTATAGTTTTCAACTTACAGGTCTTCCTGAATTATAAAATAAAAACATCAGCCAAATACATGGCCATTCATGCCAGCAGCATGAACGCTTTGATTAACAAATTTCAAACAAAAATATAGTATGTTGAGTTTAGTGAAATTTTATTTTCAAAATACCTGCAGTTGATTACTGAAAACTGCTTGGCTGTCTGTCTACATAATTCATGTTTTGCACATAAAACCACTTAAAAACAGGACAAGGCATAAGTGAGCGAGAGATTTTGGTCAACGGTTAACATCAAGGTCTTCAGTGCGTGTGAAGGGTGACATGAGTTGGGTATGGAGCAGCGCCGGAAAAAAAGGGTGGGGAAAACGGGAGATTCCCGAGAAAACATTGTCCGGCACAATTCCCATGTGCGAAAATCCGGGGACTGACCCCGCTGGGAATCGAACCTGGACCCCCTTAGTGAGAGGCGAGTGATCTGACTTGGCCACCGCGACCCCTAACAGGATGAGGCAATGGACGACTTGAAAAGAGACGGAGCCTAGTAGTTACGGCGAGACTCGCCAGAGGTGCTACTAGTAACTATGGGAAACACAAACGTAAACAAACGTGTTTTCAAATGGATGACGCAGCATATTAAAAGAGTTAGTATAGAAGACATCATTGAATTACTTTAAAACTTTCGACATGAGTAGTGATTTTAGTTTTGTAGGGAATTTGAGAAGTTGCAAAGAAGGCTACTGTTTGTTTGTGTCATCGTGTTACAAATATGTGTGGACAACCAGAAGGGATAGTGTTGTTTTTATGAAGATGTTTTTTTATCCACGACAAAAGAAAATTAGTGCGACAGAACGGTGTATTTTTCTAGTGAAGATATGGATGATAACGAGTTTCACGTTACACGAGCATGCTATATGTGTAAAGCAGGGTACGTATTTTGCAACTTACACCAGCATTAAATATGGACCGCTCATTGAAAAACTTAACATGCATGGTATTTTCGAGGTTAGGCCTACATAAGTGTCGCATACAAAATAAGTTGGTCATGCTTTTACTATAGGTCATTCGGAATAAAGTGAGCACTAAAAATTTAACCTTTGAAAAATATCACTAGCCGTTACTGCATAAAATACATTCATAAACTATAGTTCCCTCACTGCTTGTATGGTTGGCAGCAAAATTACGCAAAATAGTTCAATGTATTTTCTTATTTAAATACAACAATATTGAAATAAAGCATAAACCCTTTTTTAACAAACCATATGGATTTATACAGACTGTACTATTTATCTTAGATGCGCAACCATCAAGTGGCGTGTCCAGAGAGGCTAGATATTTCCCGTAGTTAGCCCTTACACGCGGAAACATATGAATTGGCTGAAAACAGAACTTCGGCAGGGCTTTCTGGAGTGCTCACTTTATCTCGAACGGCCTTTACTCATATTCACGTTTAAGTATGAAATAATAATTGTTAAATTTGTAAGGCATATAACACGTTTAAACAAAAATTGTGGAGTGTAAATAGCAAATAAATATAGCATAGGTTAACGCAGTGTCCGACATGGCAATTTGCTAGTTTCTTTGTTTAGTGGCATTTTATCGTTAAATCTGGACGGCCCTGTTTGTCTGTATCTTTTACATACAAATCAATAATATACGTCTTCCTTTTTAAGTTGGGTCGCATGACAGTTTCGCCTAAAAAATCTGCCAAATCGAACACGCAATAAGTAAAATAGTTCAGTAGTTTACAGGTGTAAGGCTTCACCTGGTATAACAAAATTGCTTAAAATAAAATTCACAAGACAGTATACAATAATTTACATTATCTGCATTTTCTATGTGCAAATTAATTCTTGGCAACAATATAATTAATTAAAAAAAAAAAAAATTCATGCCCAAATGTCAATACAGCAACTTTGAAAACCGTACGTATAACGTTTAAGTTTAGGGAATATTTAGTTACATGCCATAACCTTCAACAATGTACAAAGTATAAATGGTATTTTTTATAAACAATAAATTCACTTTACAGTAGTTTAAAGAGAAGTTGTAGCATAGGTCTATTATTTTTGACATCTCTTATTTTGTGGAAAATAAATTATATACTAAATGTTGTAATTCTGTATATTTTACTAGTTCCAAGTATTTGCTTTAGAATGGGTAGTTTACAGTCTCTTGGAAACGTTTTTCACATCACGTAGGCAGTAGGCTAAATATGTATTAACGAGTATGTAACATTATTCTACGTATATCATAGTTTACAGTACAAAGAATTAATGTAAACTGTAGGCCTATTTATTACAGACAGGCAAAGTATATCTCAGGTATAATAGTCAACAGCTTTTATTTACATTTGATAAGTGCGCATACACTGATTTGATTTGAAGATAGAATTAATTTAAGTATAAAATGTGCTTGCAATTGTTTATGATCTACATGTAAGGCAAGTATCACATAAGAAAGTATGCTACGCACATAGGCTCTAAACAACTGCCGAGGAGCTTGCATTTATAGTCTATGGTTAGTGTTCGAGAAGTGAAATATTATTTCAATATAATGTTTCCCTACATCTGAACTAAGAATGGGTAACTTTAAAAAAGTCTTAATGTATTAATTAATGAGCAAAATATGCCTTTTAAAACACAGTTCAAAGATACATGAAACGTTAAACAATAAAAGGCTACAGCTTTTATCACAATGCGCAGGCATTTTACTAATCACTTTTATACTTCAATTTTCGGCGAAGTTGTTGAGAACTGTCATGGTGATGTATGAGTAAATATACTTGTAACAGCATCCTTTTTAAGAAATATAAAACCACTGAGAACTGTTCGGTAATCACTTTCAATTATTACTTCAGCAAAACAAGAACTTTTGCATGCTGAACCATTTTGCTTGACAGGATATAAACAACATGCCTGACCCACTGTTTCCCTTACGGCACAGTGAAAGGCATGGCTGGCGCGCTTGTTTCCCACAGTTCATCCCTTCCCCTCTTTTGTCACGTGACGTGGTGACGTCAGAGGGTGGGTACCTCAAGTCGTCCATAGTCTTGCAGTGTCAATATAACAAGGCGAAGAGAAGTATTTAACCTGGCTGTTAGCTTTTTTTTTTTTTTCCAGATACAGCAGCACTGAATTACAGGTGTCGTATTACAGCCAATCCAACTTTCCCTGTGGTGTATGACTCATGCCTCAGCCTATAGTTTACCTACATACAAAGGACAAAAAACTATGCCTATTAAATCTACAAAAACCCTATTACCTACGACACATATTTTATTAGTAACACTGTGACGTTTCAGCACTATGATGTACTTGGAGCAATTTGGTTGATACTAATCCACCAATGTCAAGAGTATTTGGAAATCTTAGTTTGTTTTTCATTAGAATTGGGAAATATCATGAATAATAACTCATTGCATACCAGCTAAAATATTGATTTTCAAGGCATAGTTTATTAATGAAAAATGTTTCTATATGGTAAAACACCTGGGATTTGATATGCTAAGGACATTTCTTGTTAATTTTTTTTTGAAAAGCAAAATAAATGTTTATACCAAGATAGTTATATACTGGATGAATTTACCAACCTTCCCTTTTGTATAGAAACATGGACAAATAAAATCATGTAAGTAGTTCTTTTAAATAGGCTATAGATTTTTAAAATAGGCAGTGCAAATAACCAGTGATAAGATAGCCAATAATCCAAAATTCCTCCACTGAATAGTCTGCATCTTTCAATAGGATAGTATCATATGTGAAGTAGGCAAAAAATGTACAGTAAAAGTTCGAAGAACATCTGTAATGTGTAACATAGAGACCCCTTGATAAGGTTTTTTTAATTGCGATATTGTATTAAAAACACACAAAAAATTAATAAAACCAGCACTTTATATAACATAACTTAAAAAAACTTTAAACTTTTAATTTATTAAACAAAAATAGAAAAGTAAAAAAACTTTTATGTAATATTTATAAATTTCTATCATAATGTATTTTAATACAAATCTAACAAACATTTTTTCACTATCCAAACAAAGGTAACATTATTACTTTCGTATTCCTCAATTGGATATTCCCTTACAAATATTTCCAAAACAATGTTTTCTAGGCAGCATAATATCTCTGTTGTGTTCAGCAAGCTGTTTTGTAGCTATCAAACTGACTAAAATACAAAACAAATACACATTGTTCAATACAAAGCTTAAGAAGTGAACTTGCTTACTGCATTTGTACTATAAATGGAGATTCTTCTCGGAAATAGCACGTGCAATCACAAAAAACTTGTCAGCTTCATAACAAAGTCACCGGCATGGCCGCCAACTGCTGGAGTGGAAATGTGGTGTACAGATAATTACGTTCTAGAGACATTATCAATACATTGAAGGTGTACTTTTTTTTTTTAAATTTCTTATTTTTAAGTAGCCTATTCTGGGTACCCATCCAATCCCGGGTGTTTTACCTTGTGTGTTGGAAGTAGACATACACAAAGAAAATTTTAGTTTACTTATTTCAAAATGTTTCATTAAGTATTCATTTCCTAAGGTTAGTTTTGATTATGGTAGGTTAGTTTGGGTCGGCTTTTGTTATTTTACCTTTTCATTTTAATTTTTTTTTGTTATGTTTGAAAATGTTAGGTTAGGTACTAACCAATTGAAAAAAAAATATTAAAAATAGAAAACTTAACCTAACACAACAAAAAATGGAACATTTTGAAGTTAGTAAACTATGAATTTCTTTGCATACAACTACTTCAAACATTTATAGAAACATGTTTCATCAGTGAAGTTTGCCTTTAAAATCAATAGTTTGGCTGATATAGAAAGAGAAGCTATTCTTGATATATACCTGCAGATAATTCATATTTTATAGTCCTACCCTAATTTCATTTCCTTGTTAGTTACTGTGATACAAAGTCCGCTAAGTATTTTAAATGAACAGGTTTGTACAATTATGCAAATTCTATAGTTATCTAAACGTTATTTTCAATTTGTTTTCAGTGGTAATTACAATATTTCTTATGTTTATTAACATTCAAAGTTACGGCCGTGTTTTCGGTAGAAGACTATGTTTCCTGTCTCGAACATTAGAGTCTATACATAGTTAATAGTTGGCAGGATATTGGAACAATATGACGTAGCTTATTTTATAGCCAGTAAAATCATAATTAAAGGACAACATCCTAACTGAATGTTGGTACGACTGGCCACCAACTAAGTCATAACATAATTTAGGTCAGCGAAAAATGTAAGACGAGATCTAAGCTCCAGGTTCTCAAGGCTATTGATTAGTGAACTTTATGAAAAGTAAAGTGCCCTGACTAGAAGCAATTTCCTTGCAGCTAAGCAGTTAGAGTTCTCACATTACTCAACCAACTTTCAGACATTTAATATATTTTGTGATGTTGTTTGAATTTTTGAACATTACAATTGGAATTGGACTTGTAAACCCAGTGGTCTGAATGTTAAATTACTACCAGTCACAACACAAAATTTCTTAGGAATTTACATAAACAATTTTTATATTTGAGTAAAACCCTAAAAATTTTAAATTAAAGACACATAATTAGTACAACAAACCCCTTTAATTTTCTCATCAGTGTAGATCGATAATGACCTGAACTCTGGCCATTTCAATGTTCAAATATTACAAACATTCTACCGTATAGTTATTTTTAAACATTCATTTTGTATTAGTGACCTATTTCAGCAAACATTACCAAGTTTTCACGAAGGTTAATAGGCCCTACTGATTTGCAAAATTAAGTTAGCCTACATTAGGCTAAATGTCTTTACATTCGCATCCTCAGTCAGTGCCACACTAGGTTTTGAAAATACTTATTCAAAAATACAATATCAATTTATTAACTCCATTATCCACTTTAATTTGGTGAAACAGAGCGAGATGCTGCATCTGTAACACGTTGGACTCGTAATTGGGAGGACCAGGGTTCGATCCCCGGCTCCGGCCATCCTGATTTTGGCTTTCCATGGGTTCCTCAAATCGCTCCAGACGAATGCTGGGATGGTTGCTTAAGAGGCCTCCCTAGATAGGCTGCGTTTGTGTATGTGAGTCAGGAGTGGTAAGGTTGCAGTTAACCGACGTATGTAATGTATTATTGCCTCTCCGCGCAAGCCATTCAGTTGGCATGCAGTGCTTTACTATTCTTCTTCTTCCTATGGGACTTTAAACGGTGACAACATTATTTTATTTGTGAGAAGCATAGTTCAAAGTCTAATGCTTGTTTATAAAATTATGGTTTTCAAATCCAGTTATTTTTCCAGATATGGCAGTCTGGAAAAGCATTTTTAGCCATTTTAAAGGGCCCACAAATTATGCTTCTAATTAACATACCAAGTTTTTAAAGCTATAGCGACATAGTTCGAAGTGTGTGCTCTTTTCGAAAATAAACAAATATAATGCATGTTAAATAGTTTCGTCAAAAAAAATAGTTGTTACTCGCTGAAATGCGTTTGAAGTGCAGGTAGAGAGGCCCCTTAATGAACGCAGATATGTCTCTATAACACTACAAATAAAACTCTCTTTGCAAAACATGTGTGTAAGAATGACATTGACTATTTTGAATACACCCTTACAAAAATCATACAGATTAAATAATTTCCTACAATATAACCAATAGAAAAAGCAGATGCACAAATATTTTCAGTGCTGAAAATTAATTTGAGCTCTGAAAAAATGAGATGACATCAGATTAACAGCTTAGTAATTTTGAAAAAGGAACATGAATTTGAACAAACCAACATTCATATCTATGACCAGCAGAGGAAGGTGGAGGGAACAAGTTACAGGATGACACTGATAAGATTCAGTTGAGGACGGAAGAGAAAAAAAACAAAGTGAGACACACAAATGTTATGTTCACAAGGAAGAAAGTTAGAAAAGCAATGTCGAATACAGATGGGAAGGGCAAGAGATAGCTTGCAAACATCAGAATACAAGTACTGTACCTTGGAATACTTTAGCAGGGTGACACAGGGTGGGAAAGGCAAGCAGAAAGTTGTACCTAAAGGAAGGACACTATAGCCTGTCCATGATAAAGAGAGTACTTTTTAAGACCATCTTGCCTCGAATAAAAATTAAAAAATATTATTTATTATAATTTAAGACGTTTACTATCGAGTTCAATGCAATCTATACACTCTAGACTGTTACTCTGAATGATTAGTTTACATTAACTAGTGATAGGAATTGCAAGTTATCAGAAATAAGTCAGTACGGTTTCAAAAGTACTCACTTTATCCTGAATGGCCTATAGGAAGACTGAGCAAGCAGTTAATTGTGCAGTGGCAACGTCATGCACAGACTCAGTGTGAGAAATTGGAGGTGTGGGAGTTGAGAAGGTACAAACATGGGCAGTGAGATGAGTGAAGGGTAAATGGAGAAGGCAAGGGCAAGCTGATGAGGACAACAAGAACTTTAGGCCACCTGTAACTTTGAAGGCATTGGGGTGGATCTCATTGGAAAGGAGACAAGTGGAAAGGCTGGTCAGGATGTACATGATGGAGAGTCGAGAAGGTGGCTGTGGTAAGTTCGCTACCTGTAAACTAAGGCAGAATATAGAAGAAGAGAGAATAGCACTGAGAAGATGCAGACGGTTAAGAGCAGACAAGAACAAGGAATGTAGGCAGTCAATGCTTAGGAAGTCTGTCAGGGAGTGGTATTTACTGTCGGAGCAGTAGCTAAAGAAGGGGGTTGAAAATTTAGGAGATGTTTGGTAAGTGATTACGGAAGCAGTAATAGCTTGCCACAGGGTGTTTGCCCAATTGTGAGTGAAATTATTGTAATAATTATTATTACTGTTCAAGGTCAAATAAATTTACAACAGCAACAACCAACTTAAAGAATTAACATTATTAAACTATCAACCTTAATAATAATGTTTAACCTCGCAATTGGGCTACCACCCGGTGGCGAGTGAACTCTGCTCTATCCCTACACTACAAACCCTCCAGACCTCTTCTTAACCTCCCAGCCCCCTTCACGGTCACCAACTCCTCCCGCAGGCCATTCCACTCCCGTACCGTTCTCACAAGCATTGTTTGTTTACCCCTCTCAGTCCTCAACCTTAACTGTTCATACAATTACAACACGAAAGCATAAGTAAACAGATAAGGACAATGAGTACAGTATATTTTTTAGATTCAGATTGCACTCCTGCAGTTGGGCAACTGCCCTGTGGCAGTGTATATTATTGCCTATTTCATCCCCTCTTTCCAGACCACGACCATCCACCCTTCACATCTGTACCAGAGGAGGATAACATGACACATCGGCCACCCTGGTGGAGTATCAATTATAAGAAGATACGGTGGCTGTGCTCGGAAAGTGAGATAGCAGTGGCACATTGTAACATAGCTGACCGTAGCCTATGTGAGGGAAACAAATCAACAAATAATGCAGAAATTTTGATTTCTTTCCCATCAGACAGTAAAAGTTGTTTCCAAACAGCACATTACTCCCAACTAAAAAGCCATAACAATGACTCAGCTATTTGTATCATATTTTCTTTAAACTGACAAATCAAAAGACTCCAAACAGACCAAGACATTGAATGGAGATGATGAATTTAAAAACATCAGGAACTACTTATTTTTAATTTGCATTCTGTTGATCTCGTACATGAGACGTAGTGCTCTGGGACATAAAACTTGTCGTTAACTAAAATAGTCGACACACGAGAACATAATTTTAACTTAAAAAAAAGGTAAACAAAAAAACAGGTCTTTGAAGTGTGACATGTTATTTTAATTTAAACATTGTTTTCTAATGTCTTATCATACATATGAAAATTCATTTATACGTTTTAAACAGCTCTCATCCGTAAAATACGACAGCAAATTCAAAATAAAGCTATAAAGTTTCACGAGGATCACAATAATCTCAAAAGTAAAACATGTACGCATGTGTAATTTAACTTATGAAATAGAACACTGGAACGTAATTTGTCCCACATGATTCATGCCTTGCTGTTCGACAACCAAATTTATAACAAATGTTATAAACGTTTCAAACAAGTATTCAGACAGGGGAACTAAATGCGTAGCCATAAATAAAGCCCTTATTTTGAACAAAATAAAATCAGTAACAAATCCAATAGAATAATCAAACTAATAACCCGGCAGTTAATAAAATTTTCTTATTTTCTTTCTAAACACTTCTAAATGCAACAAAAAGCAATTTTCGAAATTATTCACTCCCGCTTTCACATTCATTCTTGTCAACAAAACTGAAAACAGCTCCGTAATTCCAAATTTAAATAAAATTCACATTCACACAAGAAATAAAAACAAAGATGAGTTACTTTTTTTCCTTATCATCTGCACTACCACTTTTATGCTTAAATTGCAATTTCTGCCGCAAATCTGTGTAACCAGCTGCCATGATATATTTCTGTGTCTCAGCTGACGGCAGGATACATTTTAATTTCAAAGATAATGAACCAGCTAGCTACTGCAGACGAATTCGAATGGAAGTAAGTAGACTTCTTTTTACAAGTTGTATTTGCCCGAAAAATAGGTAGCAGCACATCAACTTAAATAATTTCTAGTCCCAGAATACACCTTTCTCCCAAATTTGTTTGCGATACCATAGCAGAAACCTGCACAACACATCAGTGTTTTTTCATTTCACTAGTATGTTATTGTATAAAAAAACATTGGCTGGCGCAAGCGCAAAGGAAAAAAAAAATTTTTCACTGGTTTTCTTGAAACCACAATCAACCGATTTTTTTTTATTTTGCAACTTTCTTTTTTGCAGAAAACTTAGCGAACACACAATCCCACAACTCGCCAAATATTTCTATAAAAAAAAATTAGGTAGCTTGTTATGCCCCACATACCGATATTGCTGCCCACATTTCCATTTCGTTTACCTACATTTTAAAACTGTGATGTCGTACCTCCTCACTATCTTAGCCCGAACCCAAAACACATCCACACAGGCAGCAGCACAAGAGCGGCCGCTTCGGCTTCACACCTGTTACGCCCTGCTCACGCCTTTCTCTCGAACCAGCAGCCACCTTACTGTCTCCTTAACTAGGTCCAGGTGAGTAAAACATAGGGCAGAGTACTGCAATGAATTAAAAGATCAAAAGATATGACGCGGACCATTCTGCTACCCCTTCCCTACGAAAGCCTGTCATGCGCACCACGCCATCTTTACGGAACGGTGCTCCGTCGGCATGTTGGAAAAGCACCCCACCACGTGGCTCCTCAAGAGGCGCGGCATACCAACGCCACCCCCACTGTGTTGTGATGTGTGAACTGAGAGAGATGCCTAACAAAACACCTACCCATTGGTAAGAATGTGCCCTGTTAGCGAATAATCGAGTAGGCCTAATTAGCATTTCTGTAGATGGTGCTAAGCCCCATGTTTCCAGCAAAATTACGTTAACATGGGTTTCACCACCTCTAGGAATTAACTAAAAACGGCCAGGGGTAACCTTGTTTTGACTATGGAAGTGTTTTTGAGATAAATGTCAGGTTTAACCTAAATTGCCGCATAAACATGATGTGAGCGGGGGTCGTGATTAAGTGTTCTTTGCCTGGTGCGCCAGCCCGTTAAGAGAGAACGGGCACTCATGAGAGCAGAGACTCTAGGTTTCAGGGCCACGTGGCCAACGGCCGTGGCGTTGCAGAACACTCCCCACTCTACGTCGCTATGTTACTTACATAGGGGAATCTTATGGCGTTCCCCACGCCCGTAGCACTAAAGTAGAAAGTACACACATACACACACTGTAGGTATAGCACTGGAATGCGGGTTGAAGGGTCCCGTGCACTTATGGCCGTGAAGCGGCAAGTAATAAATACGCACCTGTAACTGGAAAAACGTATTTATTGGTAAAGCACCATGCTCCAATTATACAACACTGGTGGCGCAAATAGCGGACCCGGACCTAAGCCCGACCGGTGGGCGATGCTGTTACGGAAAATTCACTACACGAGTGAAAAAGATAATTTAAGTAATGCCCCTGGGCGACGAGTTGCAGGGGTGAACGGTACAGCTCCGGGCCAGCAAAGTTAAAAGAAAATGTTCCAGACGAAAAGAATTACTATTGGTAAGCTACTGACTATGCAAAGTTGTGAAGGGCCCGGAGTGACTCGCACGTCGACCGTCCCGGTCTGCTGCGTAATGCCAACTGGCGAGTCCTTCCAGCGTGCATGACGTCGTGCAGCCAAATCGCGGGAAGCACTCGCCGAAAAAACACAAAATCACTAAATTAAACAGGGGCAAAGGCCCAAAACACTCATAATAGCACAGCTTGAGGGTTAGAGTCCCAAATTTGAATAACGGGATAGTTTATAGAGAGTTTACGCGATTTATAGTTACGTGAAATTTTGAACCATACAACACTTAAAAACGTAGACACTGAATTTGGACGATATTTGAATAGAAATAATTATAACACAACACTGAGAATTACAGAAAAAATAAAACGTGAAACTGTTTGGGGGAGAACGTGTGTAGATATTTGGGCGGCAAGTTGGCTGCGTGGGTGAGTCAAAGTTGTCGCGAGGCGCAGGGGTGTTTTACTGGTATTAAGGTTAAATACGAAATAGTTGAGAGGGGCACAGTTCACATGAAACACTCTTACCCCTGGTCTTTCTATATTATTGCCTGTTAAATGGCATAACTCCCCTTGACGGGAAAAGCACGGGAGGGCTTTTACACAGTATTCAACTTTGATGTTAAATTACGTCGGTTCTCGTCAAGGGGGCACATTCCTAACATTTGCTGGCAGTTCTATGGGACCGACGCACACGCTTGTGGCACCCGGCGTCGCGGGGGTAGTGTCTGGACGCCGCTACCTCGTGTGCCCACGTGGCCAGGTGCGTTCTCATATGTCGTGGCTATAAGGGTGCTCGGCCCGTTCCGTAATGGATTTGATACGCACGACGGGCTCGGAGAGAGGGAATTGCGGAACGACCGGCGTCAAACGACCCCCTCCTGGGAGCCCTTATGTGCATCACAACACAGCCGCCGCCTTACCTGCAGCAGGAGGGACTCCGGGGGCCGGCTGGCTGCATGCGGAGGAAGTACCTGCCTTGATGGGGTGGCTGATGACTGCAGAGTGCCGTTGCCTTCGTCTTGGTGGCCGGATCGTCGTGGCAGGAGGTGCAAACGGGGTGCACTCCGCGGCCCATACGTCTCGACCGGCGGGAAGGCAGTAGGACTTCCCCGCCCTGTAGGTGGTCCCCAGGGTCCAGGTCACCCGGGTCGGCCTGCAGAGGTGGCCGCGGAGCTGGGTCCTGGACGGCCGTGGTGGGGAGGGGCGACGAGGGCGCCCTGTCCCACCCTTGTGCGGCGCTGGTGTCAGGTCCACCTCCGTGTCGTACCGTGTTATCTCCTGCGGCAGGCCGGAGGGTGCCTGGCTGTCGTCTCCAGCCAGCGGCAGCTGGACGTCGGTGTCGCCGGTCCCTCCTCGGGCTCTGTCTTGAACAGGCGGTCCCGTCAACTTCGCCCCGGGCATGGCGCCTCGGGGGCGGAATTGGTCCGCGTCGGCAGGTGGCGCCGAGACGCGTACGACTCCGTCGGTGGGCTCGTGAAGCCTCGCCAGAACTCTTGGGCTGTTACGTTGTTCAGGTGAGCGCGTCGGCTTCTCGTCACTTGTGTCGACTACCCCTCCGCGCCGTCCGCCTTCTGCTGCCGTAGTCGGCGGTGTCCGGCTCGCGAAGAGGCGCCTTACGCACCCAGTGGGGGGGCCGTCTCCTTCACGCAGGGTGGTAGGTGGCGCCCTGTCTGGCGGGTCTGTCCTGGGGGGCGTGGTGCTGTGGGGCGTTCCACCTCCGCTGCCATAAGCAGCTAGCAGAGCATCTCTATGTACATTGTTTACTCGGCCGTTGTGGTGCCTAGCGAGGTAGGTGGTCCAGCCGCACGCTGTACAACCTGGTGCGGTCCGCTCCACTTGGCGGCGAAGCCTGCGCAGTAGTTCTTTTTTCCTGCCGAGAGAGGGTGCGCTCGGACGTACATCCGCTGTCCAGCCTGGCGCTGTCCGGGGGGCATCTCGTGGTCTCGAGCCACTGTTGTGCGTAGCGCTCTTGGTTAGCCCTCATCGCCGCGTGTCGCTCCTGTCGCCTCTCCGTCCTTACTTCAGGGCTTACAGGTTCCTCCTCGCTGATGGTGGCGCACTGATACTCGCCTGGGAGTCTGAGAATGCACCCCAGTAGTGCCGCTGCTGGTGATTGTCCGGTGGCCACGTTCACACGGCACCTAAGTGTGAACAGGGCTGCGGGCAGGTGTTCGGCCCAGGTCTCGTGCCTTTCCCCATACGGAGTCGGAGCTGCGTCTTCAGATCCTGATTCCGACGCTCTGTGGGGTTGGCTCTCCGGTGGTACACTGGTGTGGTGTGGTGGTAGACGCCCCACTTCCCACATGCGTCTCTCCATTTTCCCCCAGTGAATTGTGACCCGTTGTCAGTAAGCAGGACCTTCGGGTAGCCCCATCTTGCATAAAACTCCATGTCAAGTGTTCGCACTAGGTTCTTAACACGTGTGCTGGGAACAGCGTAGGCTTCCGTCCACCTCGAAAACATATCCGTCATACTAAAATGAAGCGCTTGCTGTTCGTGGAATGGGGGTATGGGCCCATGATGTCTAGGGCGACAGTTTCGAAGGGGCGCTCCGGCAGACGTGGCTGCTGCTGTTGCTCGCCGTGGGTTCTTCGCGACTTGTACTTGTTGCACGTCTCGCAGCTTCTGACATACCGTTGCACCGCCCGGGTCACCCCTGGCCAGTAGAACAGGCGGCTTACATTGCGGGTGGTCTGGTACGCGCCCGGATGTCCGGCGAAGTGTCCGTCGTGGGCGTGACGTAGCACGTTCCCGCGTTCACCCTCGGGCACAAACAGTCTCCCCAGTCCCTCCCGAAGGGGGGGAGGGGCGTCTCTACCCATTAGTTGACTACACGCCACTGGTGTACCAACTCGTTCGCGCATTCCTGGCGCTTGTTCTGACATGTGGGACAGTCTCACTGCGCCGCTACAACCGCCTCGTAAAGGTTGTTGACATTGGCCTCTTGCGGTTCTGCTATCAGCTGATATAGCTGGGCGTCAGATGACTGTGACTCGGGTGGCAGGATATCGTCCCAGTCCGTCATGTCGTGCACGATGATGTCGGTGCGCGGCGCCCGCGACAATGTGTCGGCCAGTTGGTTGTCGTTCCCTGCTACATGTTCGACCTCGAAATCATAGCCTTGCAGCGCCATTGACCACCGCGCAAGTTTACTGCGCCCTTCGTGCATGGACTGCAGCCACACAAGACACCTGTTGGCGCGCAAGATGAATCTCCGGTATTCCAAGTATGCTCTGTAACGTTTCATCGCCCATACGACTGCTAGGCACTCTTGCTCGTTTACGTGGTACTGTCTTTCCGTGGGGCCAAACTTGGCGCTCGAGAAGTCTATTGCACGTAGTGCTCCCTTGTCACCGTACTGGTACAGCACCGCACCGACCCCTTCTTGACTTGCGTCCATCTGGAGGTACAGTAGGCGCTGACAATCGTAGTGGGCTAGGGTCTCGCACCTCGTGAACGCTGTCTTAATGTCTCGGAACGCTTTGTCCGCCTCCGCGGTCCAACTGTATCTTCTCTGTGGGGAGAGGAGAGCTGTCAACGGTGGTGTTATGGTCGCGTACCCCTGTATGTGCTCACGTAGCCAGTTTATCAGGCCGAAAAACTTGCGCAGTTGTTTGAGCGTGCCTGGTGGTTGGCACTCCTCTACTAAGCGCAGGTGTTCGGCGTTGGGTTCAATCCCCTTCTCACTGACCATGTGGCCTAGGAATGCGATGTTGGCCTTCCCTATTTGGCATTTGGGTACTGCGCACGTCAGCCCATTGACAGCCAGGCGTTCTAGGACGAGCGATAGGTGGATCAGATGTTCTTCCCAGGAATTCGATCATATGAGCACGTCGTCGAGGTAGGCTAATGTGAACTCGCCGGCCAGTCCGTTCAGTACCTGCACCATCATCGTTTGGAACGTCGCGGGTGCTCCTTTCAGGCCGAACGGCATTGCGCAAAATTGGTATTGGCTGCCATCTGGGGCCGTGAATGCGGTTTTCTCCTGGTCGTCCTGCCGCACCAGAACTTGCCAGTAACTGCTCCGCAGGTCTAGGGAGGAGAACACTTTCGCGTGTCCAATGGCGTTCAGAACATTCTTGACACTGATGTATGGTGGGGACAGGTTTTCTGTCGCGAGATTCACACGTGTCAAAGATCTACAAAAAGCGCAGCATGCCATCTTTCTTGGTGACAAACGTTATTTGTGAATTGTACTGGCTGTTGGCCGGTTCAATGACTCCGTCTGCCAGCATCTCCTTGATCTGTTCTTTGATGACTTTGGCCTGATGTGGCAAGTAGCCCCTAGGGGGTGTGTAAATAGGTTTGTTTGTGGTGAGGACGATTCGATGTTCCATCACCGCAGTAGGTCTCAGGATATCATTTGCCGCGAACACTTCGCTCCTGTCATCTAAAAGTCATTGAAATGCTTCTCTGTACGCTGGGGGTACTTCGTTTGATATATTCTCGAGTCTAATTGTGGCGGCCGGTCCCCTTGTTTTTGCCTCTGTACTGTATGCGGTTCTACGTTCAACAGTGACGAAGTGTATGCGTCTCACCGCGGGCTCTACCACTGTGTTCTGTTCGGTAAGCCAAGGCAGGCCCAAGATGGCGTCCTCCCTCAGCTCCGGTGCTACCAAGGCAGTTGTTATGGTCTCAATATCCCTGATGTGTATAACAATGGTGGCTTCGCCTATCGCTTGGCACTTGGCGCTCTCGGCAGCTAGCTGAACGCGTTGATTGAAATTCATCATGGTTTTAGTATTAACAAATTCTGGCGGAATGAAACTGTGTGAGGCCGCTGTGTCTACTAGCGCATAACAGCGGAGGTTATTTATGCTTACTAAAATATTTATTGATGGATGGTTTCGACTATGGATTTGCTGGAGAAGAGCGTGTTGTGGTGTCTGGTTGTTTACATTGACGCTGGGGTACACGGTGATGTCAGGTCCTGTGACCCCTACTGTCCGTTTCCCGAATGGGACCTGGTATTCTTGTCCCCTTGCCACGGCCTCGCCGGCGCACTAGGACAGTCTTTATGCCAGTGCAACTGGTCGCCCGGGCAGAACTGACAAGGGAACGGGGGTGGCTTGGAATAGTCTAGCGAGAGTCGCTGTTTCATGTTGTCATGCACATCACCCTTGGAATAATCACTCTCATACCTTGTGTTCCGTTCGCGATGTCGCTCTCCGCCATTCGCCGCTGTCCTTGGTGTTGCTAGTTGTGCAGCTGTCGTGGGCCGGTCAGCGCCGCTGCTCCCGCGCAGTGTCGCCGGTGGCTGGAGCGTCGCTCTCCCGAACAGTGCGGTGGCCTTTATGAACTCTTCTGGCTCGTACGTCAGTAGTGGCACTAGCAAAGCACGGAACTCTGGGCGCGCGGTTTCGGTGATGGTAGTAAGCACTTGTCGCACACTAAGGTGTGGTTTATACTTGCGCAGTAGGTGGTACTTGCGCGACGCAAACACTGACAGTGGCTCGTTTCCCTGTGGCTCCAACTCGAGTCGGCTTTGGGCTTGTAGTGACATAAACGCTACCTCGTATTGTGACAGGAACAGCCCCCGGAATTCATTCCACGCCATCCCATACCGCGTCATACTCGACCACCACCTGCTGGCTTGGCCCGTCAGCTGCTTCCCGATGACTTGCGGCCATTCATCATCACCAACGCCGTACCGGTGTAGGCGGCCTTCAAAGTCCTCGAGGAACGCCTCCAGGTCCTCGCTCGTTAATCCCGCGAAAGTTGGTAGTGTCTGGAACTGGCGTGGCGTCAACATGGCCGGTGAGCGCGTTGCGGACGTCTCCGTCACCTGCGGTGTTACTGGAGTGCGCCATGCGCTCGTAAACATTGATGGTATGGACATGTTCTGAATGACTGTGACAGTTGTTCTTGGGATAGCACTGTGACCTAGGTTGCTGACCTCGGTGGTGTAGTTTTGCCAGTTCGGTGTCTCCGACGGAGGTTGTTGTGTAGCAGCAATACAGCCAAAGCACAGGAAGCCCATGCCGACTACCGTCTGCTTCTCCTCGACCACGAGGCATTCCATGTGCGCGTCTTGCTCACAGTACTTACACCGCAACGTAGTTCCCACCTCCACGCGGCATCGCGGTCATCTGCACTCACGTACTGGTGTATCAGGCACGTTGCCGCCTCGCGTCACGAACAGTGTGAAGACTCGGTGTTTTGAGCCGTCACTGGGTGAATGTGCCGTTGTGGCTCCAGCGCTCGTCTCGCACATGTTGCACCAGAAAGGTCCCGTGTGTGCCTTCACCACTTCCGCGGCCGACAAGCATCCCTCGTGGTACTGCGCGGAACACATCACGCACGGTACGGTGCACTGTCCTGGGTGCAGACAGATTAGACTGTCACATACTTTACACTTTAGAATTTCACTGAAATTTTCTTCCTGTTTAAAGTTTGTTTGTTGTGCTGCGCACGCACATGTGGTTGCACACGGTGTATTCCAGTTGGTAGCTTCCCGTCTTGGCCTACACTGCGTACCCGTCCGTGCAGGTACATCATCGGGCGTCACCTGCAGCGGAAAGTCGCGGATGTCGCGGAAGATGTTATGTGGGTGCCAGTTCGGTACTAGCGCCTTCACGTGGCATCTGTGGTGGGCCGGATGTTCAGGCAGAGTCTCGAAGCACTAGTCGCACACGTGGCCGGTGGCTCCATACGCGCCGTGGTATGCCATGTCGCGAAAGCGCGAGCGGCATGGACGATCAGCTGGTCAGGTCACCGACCTTGGTGCTGCAGACACCCTGCGCGCGGCGAGGTAGGGGGAGTTAGCTCCGGCGGCAGGTGGCCTGGGGGGTGACGCTGTCCTTGGTGCGCGCGCTGCCACCACTTATATGTAAAGGTGGAGGTGAGGGGGTCGCGCGGCCGGTTGCTGCAACAAGATGGCCGCCCTCGCGTACTCTCTCCCTCTGCTTCCGACAATGGCGACTATGTGGTCTCCGCGCGCGAATTTTACCGTAACTGAAACTGCGATGATGCGTGGTTTTTAACGCCACACAAGTTGGGCGACAATTTGACGTGAGCGGGGGTCATGATTAAGTGTTGTTTGCCCGGTGCGCCAGCCCGTTAAGAGAGAACGGGCACTCATGAGAGCAGAGACTCTAGGTTTCTGGGCCACGTGGCCGACGGCCGTGGCGTTGCAGAACACTCCCCACGCTACGTCGCTATGTTACTGACGCAGGGGAATCTTATGGTGTTCCCCACGCCCGTAGCACTAAAGTAGAAAGTACACACGTACAAACACTGTAGGTATAGCACTGGAATGCGGGTTGAAGGGTCCCGCGCCCTTATGGCCGTGATGTGGCAAATAATAAATACGCACCTGTAACTGGAAAAACGTATTTATTGGTAAAGCACCATGCTCCAATCATACAACACTGGTGGCGCAAATAGTGGACCCGGACCTAAGCCCGACTGGTAGGCGATGCTGTTACGTGAAAATTCACTACACGAGTGATAAAGATAATTTAAGTAATGCTCCTGGGCGACGAGTTGCAAGGGTGAACGGTACACCTCCGGGCCAGCAAAGTTAAAAGAAAATGTTCTAAACGAAAAGAATGACTATTGGTATGCTACTGACTATGCAAAGTTGTGAAGGGCCCGGAGTGACTCGCACGTCGACCGTCCCGGTCTGCTGCGTAATGCCAACTGACGAGTCCTTCCCGCATGCATGATGTCGTGCCGCCAAAGCGCGGGAAGCACTCACCAAAAAACACAAAATCACTATATTAAACCGGGGCAAAGGCCCAAAACACTCATAATAGCACAGCTTGAGGGTTAGAGTCCCAAATTTGAATAACGGAATAGTTTATAGAGAGGTTACATAATTCATTGTTTTAGGCATGGGCTTGTTTCCATACATTGCCGAGACAGTACTGTCGAAGACGTAGGTGTTAGACCTTTTTCCTTGACACGGACAGGGGGGGTTAGGTATTAAATTCCACGGGATAGCACTGGCAAAGTAAAGCCCGGTAAAGCCAGCTTGTTATTAGAGACCGGGCACTTAGAATGAGAGACAGAGTCTCTATTTTACAGGGCCATGCAGCCGACGGCCGTGGCATGGAAGTAACACTACTCGCTCGTCGTCGTTGTTACTTACACAGGGGAATCTTCTGGCGTTCCCTATGCCCGTAGCACAGACAAAGAACCAATAGATAACACCCAACGCAACACTCTGGGTAAATGCGGTTTGAAGGGTCCCGCCCCCTGAAGGTTGACGCGAGCGGGGGTTGGTGATTAGATAGTGAATTGCCCGGTGCGCCAGCCCGTTATTGGAGAACGGGCACTCAGTCGGTAGATTCTTCTCTCGCAGGGCCGCGTGGCCGACGGCCGTGGCGTTACTTACGTGATCACCCCACTCGACGTCTGATTGGTTGTTGCGCAGAGGAATCTTATGGCGTTCCTCACG
>PNEQ01003053.1:40447-52272 GCA_003012365.1 Medauroidea extradentata | reverse complement strand
TATATATATATATATATATATATATATATATATATATATATATATATATATATATATATGAGGGTCTTAGAATGATAGTGCTGTAAGTCACTTTCATTATGAGGTGCTTTTTTCATTCATATCAAACATGTTTCAAAAGAAAGTTCAGGTACAATTATTACACGTTTTTACTCAATTTTCAAAATAAAATTGAAGTACTAAATAAACTGCCTGTGTATTTTATATGTAACAGCAATTACTCGGTTTTGTGGAAATTATTTTACCTGACATACACCACTATCATTCTAAGCCCCCTTCATATATATATATATATATATATATATATATATATATATATATATATATATATATATATATATAGAGAGAGAGAGAGAGAGAGAGATCGGCAGTAACGTTCTTACTCCGGACGCTTTTACTTGCCTTTTTGAACTACAAATACATTTTTGCATGTAGAAAGCCGAACTCAGTTGCAAATTATTTCGGACATGACGTAGTAGCACAGAATATGTAATATACGTAAGTAAAACTATCTCACGTGAAGGTAACTCGAGTTGCTTGAGTAAGTACGACGACAGCAATGGACAACAATATAAGGTCATTCGTCAGTCTGCCTGTGTTGACTAACACACTAATGAGGCCGGCCAATTGCAAAGTTCCACAGTACGCATACTGTCTCAAGTTCTGAGCTTCTAGTAACCAAAAATCGACCAAGTGTACTTACGTAATTTGCTTTAATTCACAATTATGCATCTGCATACTCATGTATTTCTCCAATTGAGTACTAGAGAGGTGTGTTGACCAGACCATTAGCCTTACACCGCAGCGGTTGGGGTTCGAATCCCAGTGGAGTATTTCAATTGACGTGTCTAACTGGCCTACGTTATGGCAACCCTGCCGAGAAGAGTCGTTTAAATATTGCTTGCAGCTTTCCTAAGGCAGCGAAGTTCCCTGATTCGTTCGTATGTAGTGCTTACCGGCCGTGTGATTGATCAAAGTGTTGTTTAAACGAACGACCCTTCTTTGCATTGTAAAGGGAGCGGCAGACCTTCGTTAACTGGGATCGGGTAGTTCACAGGGCATCCCAGCCCTCCAATGTGCACTCCCATGGAAGCGTGCTAATAAAATTAATACACACAATTATTTCGACAATCTACAGAGTGTATTACAGTATTCTACATACAAAGTCTCAACATACCTAACACACATAAAAGTCAAATACCATACAATTTCTATTTCTACCCCCTAATACATATGAGTCGTCACTAATGTCTTTGACCGCATCACACGCGAATAAGCTGAGGTCCTCTCGTACCTGTTCCGCGATACGGTTTACGATACCTTCGGGTCGCCGCGGGCAGAAGACGACGCAGTACATACTTCAAGAATCTCCAGGGCAGCGTCCAAATAGGGCACGTTCTCTTCGTGCCTTGAAAATGTGCACACAATGGTCTCAGTATAACTGTGTTAAATTAAGTCTCGTCCCCGCAGCATACCACGCAGCCTCGTGATTAGCAATACGCGAGTGTCACCACCCGACACGGAGCTAAAAACCATCGCCATTCACAGCTGGTAGTTACCATACACTCGTGTCCAAATACCATCAGTCAACTCCAGTCACTATACTGACACTCAGCTACTACTGTAGAATGCTGCTGTAGACTCCCAGCCGTCTACTCACGTGTGCCTCTCAGCACTACCGCCGCTCATACCACTTGCCGCAGGCGCAGCACATCGCACCCGATCGTCAAAGTAGCACCCTGGCGGCCAACACGCCAACTATCACGTCAGGGTTACCATCTGAAGAAACATAAAAGTCCCACAAAATAATTACGTACCGTGCCCATCCAATACTGAGACGTGGATACCGTCTTAGCATGGTTGTCGTTTGTAAGGCCGCAGCTTTCTGCTAGAGGCGTCTATAGTACTTTCGGATTTCCGCATTTGGATAAAATAGTGGAAGCTACCGTTGGCTGGCTGTTTTCGGGAGATACCCCGTTTTTTGACCCGCTTATGCAATACGCCGTTGGCATTGCTCCATACTCGATACCATTCTTATAACAGAACACAAGACCTGGCTAAGAATCTCTGAACAATATCTCTCTATTCCATACCATTCCACACCACTATTATAACACCTGATTCTTTTCGTGGATGTGATATTTGGACGATTCTTGCATCGTAAGACCTCGCTGTCGGAGAAATGTAAAACCCTTATTATTTACGCATGATATTGCGAGAAAATGCCTGACTTGCAGAAAAGTACGCTATAAAAAATAAATGTTGTATTAACTGTTATCTACAGACCTGTAACTTTCATATACTTACGGAAAGTAGTACAGAGATATATCAGCAAAACATCAGAATAACCTAAATGAGAACAAAAAAAAAAAAAACAGCAAAAATTAATTCCACGTAGGACTGTAGTTGTCATGGAAGTACGATTCGAAAAAGGGATATAGCCATATCCCATCAGACGACACAAATTCAAAAGCAGGCAAATCAAACAACAAAATCAGGTGTGTAAGAAATGGCCATAATAAACGGGGAAAAACAATACAAACGAATGAAATAAACATGTGAATATGGATAAATACAGACAACTCAACGAAAAAAAAAAACACGCTAAAATAGCAGTGGGTCTTTTTAAAGTAGCCATACGTGCTCATAGTTCCCAAAAACAGCGGCCAGTAGCCAAATGTAAACTTCAAATGTACACGTAAAATATTGACACTTGGTACCAAAACATTTTGTCGCGATTAAAGGCTGTCCCGACTTGTTCATATTCGAGATGGCGGCACGCGAGACTGTCCTGTGTACAGGGGCTCGTTGTAGATGCCCGTAAAGTCTGATTTTCGCTCAATACAAATACCCGTCTGGCGCATGAATGGTTTCGTAACACGTCATGGGTATTTATTTTATACTGCTGATACGTTTATCTATTGAAACAACACTCGCTTAAAATTATGCTTTAGTTTTTAAACAGCAAAGTGTATCATAAACTTGGTTTAAGGCCCTATAAAATAGGTAAAAAGAGCTATTTTAGACTGCTATATCTGAAAAACTATAAACCCGATTTGTAAAACCGAATGATAAAATTTTTCGTTCGGTTTTACACGATACTTTTCAAAAAATAAAAAAACAAGGTCATTACTTGAAATACGCAAAAAAAAACCCTACTATGAGACTGCACAACTAAATTCGTAATTTCGTAATTTGTGTTTGAACGCAGTATTACTTCTCCCACGTGTACCAATGTTCAAAACATCGTTTAATTTATTTTGTCCAGTGGGTAAACAAATCCAGGCGAGGACTTCTATCAACAAAGTACTGAGTGTTCGTATAGGTATTTAATGTTCTTATTCATTTGTTTGTTATTTACATGCTCTCGAACAGCACTAGGTCTTGGTAAAGGAACACGGTGGAAGAGGGGGGGGGGAGGGAAAGGAGTCAACCAGGGTCTATTTATTGAACTGTCTCAGCATTCGCTTAGACTGATTTTGGGAAAACCTGGAAACCGAAATTAAGATGTCATGAGCCTGTGGTTTAACCCTAGTCCTTTCGAATACGAGATGAACTTTCACCGCTGATTCATCTCGCTCTGTAAGATGATGTTAGGTTAGAAAGTTAAGGTACTACGCTGTTAGTTCAAACTTTTAGAAACGTCACTGTTGTAAAAACTGCACTCAAGATATTACATTTAGTTCTGTACAACAATTAAAAATAAAACAAGGAAATGTATTCAATATATATTTTAACTATGTAAACGTACTAACAGTAAAATGTTCTGTGTTATTTTAAAAATGTGCATTTACAAAAGGATGAACCTACCGTGCGGAACTCATAACAGCGACGGATAGGATAGATGAGGAAAACAGGAGCACCACGAGAACGTTAGTTGATCGACGGTAACACACCCCTCGTTTGTCTCGTGTGTTCCCATCTGAGCCATAGTGATAGTCGACTGGTGTTACAATACCACAGTGCTTTTCATCGCAATGCCGTTGATCGATGTGTCTTCTCAGAGATCTCCTTTATCCCGCGCCGATTTTATTCCTCCGTTGCTCAATACCTACGTAACAATAAAATAGCCTATCAATGTCATTCAGTAGAAAAAAATAGCCTATCAATGTCATTCAGTAGAAAAAAATAGCCTATCAATGTAATTCAGTAGAAAAAATAGCCTATCAATGTCATTCAGTGGGATAAAAAATTTGGGAATAAATTGTTCATTAGTCGGAACGCACCCGACATCACTGCAGTACGTGCAAAGTGCTTACACATACTCACCATGCTTTGCTAACAGCTGATTTATTTGTGGAAAACATCGTCGGCATAGTATTAAGGGGTTGTTGTAAATTAGCCAGTTATGTAATGCAATGAAGCTCACGAGCCATTTATTCAGTGGATGGCCTATCTACTGTCGAACAGTATACTAGTTGCCATCTGCATTCCACTAGCATGCCATATGACACACCAGATATTGTTGCCAGTAGTTACCATGATCTTGTAAATTATTTTCTAGTGACAGTCACCCAACAGTTATATCAACAAAGCATCAGTTAGCCAGCTGTCTAATGCTAAGTCGGTACTTATGTTATATCTAGAGCCACAAATTTGACGTGAAAATAATTCTGCACGATTTTGTTACAATGCCTTGCGTGCACTTCGGCAGCCTGCTTCATTATTATTATCAGCGTATCTTTGCTCATACGCGTATCTCTCTTAACTGCACTAATCTGAATAAGGAAACATTGACACTAATACGCCTGTAACTTGCCAGTAGAATAACAAAACAAGCGAAAATTAAAACACCCACCAATCACAGATCATGAACAAAAGCTGCAGATATTCATATAAGTACAGACCGGAAAAATTAGCAGGTTCACTGACGTATAGGCTTGCCTCCAAGAATATATGTGTAGTAAAGCAAACAAAAACTGCTCATTAGTAGAGGCACGAGTATTTCGCGTATTGATTGTAGGTCAGTTTGAACGCCAATAACCTGTACATCACTGTAACTTCCGTGATCAGACGGCAGCTGTTTGATACACCATTGGAGGTTGCAAGCCAGTAGTAAATAATAAAATAATTCGTGTGGCTACCCACTTGTACGGTTAGGAGCCAATGGATATTCGACTTTGGCCAGTGTGAATATAGGATTGAGGAGTGACTGCTACCACGTTAAGAGGGATTGATCCCTGTCAGATCGGTTTTACGGTTTTTCTTATAAATAAAGGAATATACACGTTGTTTTACTTTTTTCACGCTGACAAGGCATAGTTTCTTGTTTCGTTCACTTTTTGGAATCCATATGGCATTGTTTCTGAAAATGTTGCGGCCTCTGTAGTCGCTCCCGTAAATAAAGCAATTTTTCCTTTTCAGCTGTTTATCGTTGCAAAATAATGAATATAGTATGGTTCCAACAATTACAGAAAATCGAATAAGTTTGTATTTACGTCTTGTCGTGACAAAAATTTTGATACATCAACTGGAACATAAGTTATCGAGAAGAAACAGATAAATCCAAGGTGGTAGGGATCAATACCCCTTAATACGCGAAACACTCATGCCTCTACTCATTAGTCGAGAGGATAATATATATCGCGAAAATTTTTTGCGCCAGCATACCCTTGAAAATGCTGTAATGTCTTGCAATATGACTGGGTGATATACACCTGAAAAGACGTAACTGTCTGCAGACCAGTAATAGACATCAAATATTACAACAGCGGGATTCTTATTGGCTCAGTCAAATAAGGTAACAGCTCCATGTACAAGCGAAAGCCAGTAATATTTTGATATGCTGAAAGTACGTTACAACCTAGCAAAGAGTCAAGTTTTCCCGCGATAAATCATCTACTCTACTCATTGGCAGTAGTTAACACCTTGATACGGACCTTAATTTAGTTACGTTTTTGTTATTGGCTCAGGGACCTCCAGGAACTGTCATAAGAGTCGAGGGCCAATTGCGAAAGTAACACGAACTTATAGTAGTCGCAATTGCAGCTTGTTCCTAAAATTAAACGCGAATTTTTCAGGCACCTACTTATAAGGCGTTGAAGCGAAGTGGCACAACGCTGAAAACATCGATGTAAAGTTCTGACTGAAACGTCTTGTTCGCAGAGACTCATGCGCTGTTGTCGGAGCTACACTTCCACACACTGGAGCTGAGCCGCGCCACACTGGAGGACGGAGGCCAATACACGGTGACGGCAAGCAACTCGCTGGGCGCAGTATCGTGTCGCTGCAGTCTCGTAGTAGACAAGGGTATCCGTGCCTATGTTGCCCCAGAGTTCCTAGCCGAGCTGCCGCCACAGCTGGACGTCTGTGAGGGCGGAGACATGCACCTCACAGCTCATGTCGAGGCATACCCCGTTGTCGGCGTCATGTGGTGAGTCTAACATGCTCTTTCAATACAATAATCTTCTATCCGCTATAGATAAGGACTGGAAAATTTCGCGAATTCAATGACATGCAGGCTAGAATCCATTGTATTATACATACTCAAGCCCCGGATATTTGTCCACTAGCTGCTACTCAGTGGAACAGCCAACAATTAACGAATAGACGGGCCTTGAGTATGATTCTAGCCTACATGTCATCGAATTCGCGAAATTTTCCAGTCGCTGACTATAGGAGGTCTCTCTGAGATGGTTGAGTAAGTGTAAGGGTTATCTTTATTATCTGTCTTTGAGCATACCGCACCTTTGTATCAAAGTATAAAGCATCTCACGTCGCTGCAGCTATCGCCCGAAAGAGTACACATTTTTTAAACTAACTTAGTAAAATACGTTCGAAAACTTAATTCCAATACTTTCCACAAAAAAAATCTGTGTAAAGAAATGTAAGTGAAATGTTACGAACAGCATGGATACTGTGGCTCATGATATGATGTACCAAAACCTATAGAGTGCCTTGGAAAGTATTGCTTTCTATGATATCAGAGACTTTACACAATATATTAAAGTGGAGACATATACCTGATTTGCACCTCATCGGTAATTTAGGATATCATACTCGTTTTGTTTCCTTCTAATAACTTACTAGTTCATTACAGCCGAGACTACATATACACGCTCACACTTAATAAAACTGTAAGACTGACAGACGGACAATGCACAGCTTAATCCGATGTGTCTAGAACAGTAACATAATTTTCTTCTATGTTACAGATACGGTAAATTTCAACCGAAGTTGTAGTATAAACTGCCAGAATCAATATACTAATAATTTCTATGATCGAAAATACCCCATGCAAAACGTTTTGCTTTTACGTATTTTGTCTTTGGGTTTTAAAACTTGTAAGTATTATTAATTGTAAATCCATTATGGTTCCCTCAAGTTTCCTTTATAAAAATTGAATTTTGTTACACGGAGGTATATTCCTCATTCTGATCAGGTCAGATTTTTTTTATAGTAAAATGAGGAATCCCTGGGGTAGTGAAACGAGAAAAACAAAAGACGGATGGGGATTGTTCTAAAAAGAACGAAAGGAAGAAAAATCTAAAAATATAATATTTGTATACAGAAGTTTTTCGACTACGACGGACGTGATGGTTCTAAATTCCTGAAAGACGATGAAATAAAATTTGTATCTTGATTAAATCGAACAACTCAACTGCTCGTCGTTAATAGTATTGCCCAGAGAACACGAAGCTATGTTTGTAGACGCAGGATATATAGAAGAAATCTAAATTAATGGCTACCAGAGAATGGTGAGTTTTTTTATTCTACGGCGTCTTGTCAGACCTACGATCGCAGTGAAGATTCCTAAGAGGCGATCATCCAGTTCTTGTACAATTTACAACCGTCGTAGAGTCCACTTGTATTGCAGTCCAGAGGGTTCACGATGACGTCAGCGGGCGAGTATCCGTCATAGTACCGAGTCTGCCGAGCCTCCTATCCAACTGCTAGTTGACGAGGAAGGACGCTGTCTGTCCGAGGTACTGATTGACTGGGTCAGACACGAAGAGTATTCTCCGGTAAGATCGACGCATTTACTGCTGGTGGCTGTTACGAAACGCGTTTGACTACTGCAAGCCAGTAGTAAATAAGGAAAAAATGCTAAGTGCTATATATCGCTTGCTGCCTGCTTGTACGGTTATACGCCAATATATAATCTATTGTGGCCAGTGGGTGTATAGGACTGACAAGTCTAGGCTGATGCCAGATGAATCCGCGAAACTGACGTACCTCTATTCATTGGGCTACCCACTTGTACGATTAGGAGCCAACGGATATTCGACTTAGGCCAGAGTGTGTACAGGACTGAGAAGTCTAGACTGCTACCAGATTAATACGAGAAATACTCGTGCCTCTAATCATTAGATTTCACTTACATTTATTTACTCATCAAGTAAGCTGATTTTTTGTGGAAAATATTGAAATTAAATTTACAAAAGGCATTTACTTGTAGTAAAAATGTCCACTCTTTTGTGCGATAGTTCCAACGGCTTGAGATACTTTATACTTTGTTACGGTTTCCACTTAAATATGACGCCCATACAATAGTCTTAATTATCTATAATTTTTTATTTATATTAATTTTTTTAATTAGAATTATGAGGGTGTGAAAATACATGAATTGTGACAGTTCCGGTTTCTGCAGGGAAAACCATAATTTTGTGTTTTATGTTATGCTGAAGGAGCACAGTTATCTGTTGTAGGAACTTTTCCAAAGGCCACACATAGAGTACTACAATGGTAAGTTGTGTTAGTATTTCAATATATGTCTACGGGTTTTAATATGGTACCTGCAAATTTTTAAAAACAACAAGCAGCCAGAATGGTCTCCGACTCTGTTAATATAACTAAGATTTTCATAACCATTGTTATTAATATAGTCATAGATTTAACCAAATTTCGAGACTGTTCCTCACTAAAATATTCCGCGCGAATAAGTTTCAAAATTATATTTGTCCCTCCGATTTGTTTAGGAAACATCTTAAATTGTAGGAACGATTTGAGCGGTGCGGCGATGGAGAACTTGGCAAGCGATTCAGTGTAATTCATATCGCTTTTTCTCTTCTGTGCTTAAGATCAGCAGAATCTAACTAGATAGGTGGGATATTTAGTAATAAACAACAAGAACTAACAATATCTGTTTTACAATACTTCTAACTCCTAGAGAAATTCGTTGTAACTTTACCTGCTTCTAAAGGTAAGTAGCGAAACAGAGGTATCTTGTTTGGAAGTCATGCGTAATGTCTTAAGAATCTTCATATGTACGGTCTGCTTGTGCTTCCTTGAAGAAAAGGACCGTAAAATGTAAAAATATTACCAGTTGGGTAAACTGGAAGTGTGGTAAAATTCGTATGAGCTCCACGAAGGTAAAATATCATTGGAGAACATACTTTTGGGTGATTTTTTTCCTTAAAAATATCACGAAGTTTGGTTGCCTTATTTTATACAGGCGGAAACTTTCCGCAATGGAATGCGCGCTTATTATTTATCCTGCTATAAATTTGATGTAGGCTTGTTACTGGATGATGATGTTACGGGTATTACTAAATAGTTAGGATCTAACACGAATTATATACATCCTGCGCTTCAGTCAGTACTTTTACAGCGTACTCCTCGTTTAAATACGTAATAAGTTTTTAGGCGTGACCTTCGAATAACCAAATAACTATTTTTGCAAACATTTATAAAAAAAATACTTAGTTTTTAATTCCTAGTTCACTTCTCAAACGTTTACTGAAATATATATGTTTCTACTGTGGTACGTTTGGTATTTTCGGTACTGTAACAAATATAGACGGGGAAACAACACGTAAGAGGGAGACTGACTCTTAACATTAAAATATTTGAAGTGATACCAAGCTACAAAATTAATATGTTTGGAGAATTGAAGCAACGAGAGAATGCAATTACGTTATAAATAAATCACATTCTCTCTAACTTTATAGCTGCTCTGTTTGGCGTCTTAAAAAAACGCAAGGCTGCACTTGCAGCTTTCATTTACAAAGAGTCCTTGTGTCTTACCAACCAATGAGAGTAGCTCCGACACATTCCTACTCTGAATATTTGTGATTTTCTTGTTATTGTTTTTAACGTGGAGCTAAGGGAAATATTTTTGAAAGGTTTTCTTTCTTGACTTTGTTAAATGCAGTTCGTTTTATTGTACTAAATGGTTTTGTTCGTCACATACCTTTAACGTCTTCGTAATTTGTAAAATATTTGCATTACTAACGCCTATGGTTTAATTCATCTACAAACAGAAAAGCCGTTTGCGCGTTTCACTTACTTAAAATTCATATCACGAGAGTCACACATATGAAACTTATGAACTATACGAATACGAAACTCCAAGACCCATAATTCCTTCATCATTATAAACCATAAAATGACCTGCAAAATTGTTTAAATATGTAGAACTACTCTTCGGTGAATTTTCATAATAGACGTACGTCTATATTATGCTATAATTAAATAGAATTTAAATTAAGTTATTTAAATATGAAATTCAGCAATAAAATGATCTCCCTACAAAAAATGCAAATAAACAATTTAAAAGGGAATTAATTAAAAAATATTCAAACTGAAACGTTTTGTTTTTTGGACATAGGGGTCATTGCGAGCTGTACTGTCTTTGGTTGAGTTGTAAGCAGGCGTGTTTCTAATATAAAATATTTATTTTTCCAGCCATCACAGTTAGGCTTCTGGTGTTCCTCAGCCTGTACATGTGCCTAAAGACGTAAACAGATCTCTTTTTCCCGAAACGTCATCGTTCGCAATAGCGTATGTAAAAAAACTGTTTTTGTTTGTAATACCAATCCATTGCAGGAATATTTCATAGATTAAATAAAATTATTTGTAAACCAATTTAAAACATTTCAAGAAACACTACTCTGCGTAGTGTGAATAGTGAAATATGCTGTGTTGGGAAATTCTACTAATGTTTCAGTTTAAATTTATAATGCCTATAAATATTATTTATCGCTTTCACGTATAAAAAAAATTAGTCGTGTTATTCGTCAAGTAGTTTTATGTAGTTTGTTTCAATAAGTAGTCTTTTAAGTGATTAATTCATAAGTATATTCATCAACATAGATTACCAATTTAAAATATTTAAAATGTGTGTCACAGGCAAGCTAGTAAGTGAGAGCACTGATTCATAACTGATATTACTACGTTTGCTCTTCTCGCTATCTATAAACGTACATGTACGCTGAAATAAAAACATAAACCTTTGCTGTTTATTTAAGTACAATCAATTAATCGCATATAATTTTGGTGTCTGTTGGTTATGTTTGCTTGCCTGCCAGTTCTTCAGAGCACGATCTTGTTTGCATCTAGAAGTAAATAAATTAGTGTATCCCCTAGGGCGCAGCTGGTTACACGCATATAATGAATACCAAGATATGCTAACGATGTTTAAAACACTGCTTGCCATTATAGTCGTTTAACATCAAGAAAATCCCTATAGATAGATTGTAATATTCGTTTTTAACAAACATGCTATGACCACCTGCATCAAAAATTTTACAAAATAATTCGCCGAAAAACGAATATAGCCAGGTTTTCGTTTAAGAATAAGAGGTTGATACCCACTTGGATAATTGTAAATTTTACTTTATTAATTTTTAAGATAGTTTTGTACGATATCTTATGGAATGACTCATGATTAGAGACATGAACTTTTCGCGAAAAGAAATTTGCCTCACTTTGTGTCAGTGACTTGTGTGCACGTCTGCAGACTTGCTTCACGATCAGAGATTGGATGTTTTGACATTCGTGTGTCGTGGGGTTTTACACGCAAATCACAGACGTGTGGTGTTACAGTAACCTTATTGTGATTGGTACAGTCAAATGAGAAACGTCAC
>PNEQ01003053.1:0-39447 GCA_003012365.1 Medauroidea extradentata | reverse complement strand
GCGAAAAGAAATTTGCCTCACTTTGTGTCAGTGACTTGTGTGCACGTCTGCAGACTTGCTTCACGATCAGAGATTGGATGTTTTGACATTCGTGTGTCGTGGGGTTTTACACGCAAATCACAGACGTGTGGTGTTACAGTAACCTTATTGTGATTGGTACAGTCAAATGAGAAACGTCACAGTTCAAAGGCACGCTGCCGATATCTATGAAGCAGAACTGCAGACGTGCACATAAGGCACTGGAACAAAGTGGGGCAAAATTCTTTTCGCGAAAAGTTCATGTCTCTACTCATGATATGATTTGGTGCAGGTGAAAATTTAACTTCAATAAAAACCCTTCCACTGATAAGACAAGTGTGATTGAGGAAGATTAATTTTTAAGAACGTGATTCAGTTAACCAAGCCAATTTGATGACTTACATTAATGGCGAATTTTAACTCATCAAGGGATAATATACACCTTCCCAATGTATTACGTAGAAAACAATGTCCGAACTATAACTTACAGCAAGAATTAAGTTAAGCACTATGATGACAAGTCTTATCTAATTCTGGACTATTATTTTAAAAACACTGTTTTAATTCCTCTTCGTCGAATAAATACACAAACCTAAACGAGTAAACTGTATTGATTACATAATATGAATTACTAGCAGTCCCCCGCGGCTTTGCTCGCGAGTATTATTCACAACTGAAAGTATTTACTTTAATTGAAAAAACCTTTTTGTTCACAATATTGGTACTTCAGTCATCAAGTGTTAGAATGACAAAGCTGCTAGTTGAGCTAACTCTGCAGCAGGATAAGTAGCTATAGCCGTCCACGCGAAAATCAGTCTTAAGTTTGTCCCTGCCACTAACAGCGACTTCACCTGGGCCTTATTTATAGCGCTGCAAAGTTTACGTTGTGGGGTAGTTATATACTCTTAAATGTAAGATGTTAATCGAACGAAAAACGTCTGATTTATCCTGTGCATAACCATTGGTGACGGTGCCCTCTATTACATATTTTCAAAATATTTACTTGACGTTTAATGCCATTAGAAAGTTTTGGTGGGAAACGGTTTCGCGGAAACGAATTTGGTGCCCCAACCTTGGGAATTGTGAGATAATATATTATGTGAGCTGATGTTGTCGAGGGACCTAAGTGGAAAGTGAGCGGCATAATATACTTTACCTCTTTTAAACGACTGCGTGCAATCGTCTGTCTTGAAAGTTCACAAACTTATATTTGTTCTTAATAATCGAGCTATCTCGTAAAGTAAAAAAAAAAACTTATGAAATTTTTTTTTATATTTATGTAAGCATTACTCTGACACGAACAACACCTCAATATCTCTACTGGTTAGATAGATATCATGGGTTGATGGAAAATAAAAATTTTTTTCACCCTTTTGGGTGTAGGAGCTCTAAATATATTAATTTCACATCTTATACATTTGTATAAGTATCCCACTGAAGTGCCAATCACGACGGTAGCCTGTTCAGTCGAATCAAAATCGATCATATATTCAAAACACGAATGACCCCTGCACAGTACTGAAAGTTCGAATTTCGAAAAATCTAGAAACTGTTTTGCAATTATTTCTGTAATCATCGTCCTGAAACAAAAATCAACTGTATATCTCGATGGGTTCGATATATATCGAGGATTTATCTTAAACACGTCACAGGTCTTTTCACCACCTAAGAGACAGAATTTCGAAAAACCCTTAATTCACATTTTAGACTACTTTACTGGTGTCTCTAGGACGTGAAGAACATGACAATAGCCCGTTGGGTTCAAGATATATCGACGATTAATTAAAAACACTTTTAATCTTTTTTCGTCCCTTTTCACGTCCTTAGGTGGGGAATTTCAAAAATTCACTAAATTACTTTTCAGGTATTTGAGTAAGCATCAATCTTAATCAAAATCACGTTGCTATATAAAAAACAACGGAATCGATATATACCGATTGTGAATCGAAAGTACAGTATATTTTACCTTTTTTTAACCTCTTTGGGGCCGAATTCAGATAATATATTTAATAGTATGTTGAATATTTACAATAGCACCTATATAAAGCAACGAGCACGACGATATCTCGATTGATTCGATAGATATAGAGGAATAATAGAAAACACATTTCACATATTTTGACCTCATAAATTAAAGAATTTAGAAATGTCTTCGAGTCCTGCCATAGATATTTGTATACGTAACCAATTGAAGTAAAAATCACGTCGACAGTCAATTGTGTTTCGGTAATATAGACGATTCATAAATTACACATTTTGTCCGTTTTTACTACTTCGGGGTCGAATTTTAAAAAATCCTAAAACCGCTTTTGGTGTATTTACGTAAGCAAAATTTTGAAGTAAATGCCAACTCTCTATCCCAAAGGGTTCGATAGATGTCGATAGTTAATCGTAAACACATTTAAGGTCTTTTCACCCCCTTAAACATTGAATTTCGAAACATCCTCAAAATAGCTAATATGCATTTTTATGAGTGTCCTAATAAAGTAAAAATCACAATGATAGGTCGTCGGGCTCGAGCTCTAGTGACGTTTCTTCGGAAACACACTTCACCCCTTTTCACCCCTTTAATTATCGAATTTCGAAAAATCTATTCTTAGTGGGTGCCTACGGGCTAAGAGGAAGCTTTCTTAAAAATTTCATGGTTTTAGGTTCAGTAGTTTGGGCTGTGCGTTGATAAGTGAGAGAGTGAATGTGTGAGTGAGTGTGTCAGGAAACTTCATTTTATATAGTTAGACTAGATGGTATAGGTAGGCGCAATTGTGTTTCTTATATTAACTCTAAGCATACAAAATACTAGATATATAGGCATTGTGTAAGGCCTAGCTAAACGCAATTACTTTTAAAATATACTTAACGTATTGTTTTTATGCAGTTGTTCTGCGATTGGTTCAGTTATTAATTTCGTTACGTAACGATACATAAAGGTCGCCAGACAGATTTTTTGCAAGTATTTAAATCTACAAATAATTGCTCACTTACATATGATAATAAAAGTGTTATAATACGAAAATAGCTAAAGTAAAAAAGGAATTAAATTTCATCTCACGCTGTTCCTGTGACCACATTCACTCGTTTTTATCGTGGCATTCTGACTGACCTAAGAAAACGTGCACTGAAAACTGAACCACACAGTATGAAATAAATATGCATAACTTAAAGTATGTTGGCAATAATTAATTTTCTAAGTCAGCTGAGAACTTGATCCAAATGTATGCAACATATTTTATTGATTAAATACTAAGTAACATTATTTTACCGGTATACTGTTCTGAATTATAACTACGTTTTCAATAAACAGACTCAGACTCAGTCTCTTATCTAATATGAAGGCAATGTCTAATTACAGTTGGTTTGGACAAGGTTACAAAGACGTACGTTATGCTATGTATTGGTCTGCGTAAAGAAAGGCACCAATAAATTACAATGCCTAAAAAAGAAATGACTTTTTTTTGTGGAGATCCGTCTCAATTTAAACAACAATTTTAACTTGAGAATAATTGTTGTGTTTAAAGATATTTTAGTTGTAACTTGTAATAATGTCTACTGCAGTGCGTTTTAAATTACGTTACTGTACAGACATGCTAGTTTCCATGGTCTGGAACACTGACTGGTGAGCAATGTCGTGGGTTAGTCTCTTAAGAGTGCGTGGTAGATAAATAAACGCTGAAAACATCAATTGATTTCTACGATTTTTTCTAAGCCAATATGGATAAAATACTCAACGACAATCCTATATAATGGTATTTTCCAACTTTATGAGTAAATATTTATCCAGAAGTACTCATTCGTTATACGTGATCTCTTGCGCCGCAGTTAAATGCACGAGGTTCCGGCGTCAGAAACTGTGCCTCAGAAGTTCGTAACACTGGAAGCAATTTTGTTTAAAACGTTGGCTAAAACTATTGTCTATGATTGCTACTGTTTAATTTTCGTAAATTGGCTTCAAGAAACCTACAGTTATAGATTTATGCTTTTAGCGTTGAATTATGAACCACACCCTCTTAAGGGGCCCGCCTACATAGCGCCTTAGCGGCCGTTCGACCTCATGGACGTGGAGTTTTCCCCCACAAAAGCGGGATTGGGTCAACCCCTGTGTGGAGGAGGTTGTCTCCCGCTCTCTCTGTTGTCCTCTCGGCTCGGTCTCGCGAATCCTTCAATTTTCCACAACACTGGCTGCATATTTGCGCAGGACACATATTACAAGAACAAGATTTCCTCAAAATTGTCAGTTGTTACAAGGTACAAACAGTCATGGAATCGAAAGCTAAAGGACAGATCTACTAAGGTTAAATGGTTTTAAATAAAAATAACAAAAAATAACGGCATTACACAAGCCGGAAAAGGCACTAATTTGGAATGTTAAGGCCCTATTTTCTAATTACTTAAGAAACTGATAGAACTGAAACAATTTACCCTCAGTGTGAGGTACCTTAATATCTTTTATATGTCAAACACACAATCTCACGACTAATATTTTTCTGTGTAAAAACGATTCTCCTGAACCTCTACATCACAACTTTCACGGCAGGTAGGCGAGCCCCTTAAGTCATTATCCGTCTACTAGCGCGTCGCACGTAACGAGGAGACAAAAAAAAGTGATAGATCGAACACAACCGTCACTGTGACATAACTAATGAGCAAGATATTCAAAGTCCTCGGTGTTTATTCTCGCTTAGCAATTGTAAGCACAACCACGCGACAATACACATATCAAACATTAATCTGTACTCCTCGTCGCAGTACGAATGGTTGTAATTAATCTTGGCGAGAGGAGCAAGCCACATCACCTGTGCCACTCACTTATAAAAGCCCTTTTAATATTTTCTTATTTAGCCCTTGTAGACCATTGAAATAATTTCTACCACACAATAAAAATAAACAAAATAATCACTTATGCGGCCAACAAATGACGAAAACAAACAGTACAACATAACAAGAACGAGGATACAAATGCACATTAAACAGATATTTAGTTTGTGTAATATGAATTTTAGGTGTGCCAGACTACGATGAGAGAAGTAACAGATTAAATCTGTTATAGTGATCTGGTACGTACGTTATTTTCGACTGATTTCTATATTTTTATATATGTTTTAAGTATCCCACCCCCCCCCCCCCCCCCGCCATCTTCAAAATCTACCAGTCAATTAAGCACAACAAACATCAACAAAACAGAAGCAAGTTTAAGTGGTCTTTAATTTTCAAAAATGCTTTTTTCATAAAAATACTTCTACGCGAAACTAATTATTCTAAATTACTGCGTGTATTAAGTCAATCTAGTCAGAGTTTAAGTCCTAATATACAGACACATACAAGCAACCGAAACGCCACACAATTTGTACAGAATAAGTCTTTCAGAAATACACAAGGGAAAAACATGCCAGAGAACAAAAAAAAAAAAAATCATGGATTTATTTGAAGAATACAGAAGGAAATTTAATTCTACATTTAAAAATGCAGATTTTGCAGCCGTAAGTCATAAAGATCAAAATTTTAATAATATTTCTTATCAGAGAATGGTGAAAAGAGTATTATTAATTAAACAAACTTTATTGTTCGAGAAATTTCTCAAGGCATACTGCCGCTTAGAGAAAAACTGAAAATTTTAATGTTTTATAACTTATATTTTTAATGTTTAACATTAATAATTATTACCAGCAAATAAAATATGTCACCGTATTACTTAAGAAATGTTGTGTTCAATACCCGATGCCGCATGATTGTTTTGGTCCAGAGAGTCTTCCAGTTTCAATTTATTGGAGGATTTTTCCATTGACATTTTGAATCGTATATGTGGAAAACCAGTTCAATTTAAAATATGTTAATTAATTTAATCCAAAAGAGGGCAGACGATTCCGGTGGTTATAACCTCTACTATACTTAATTGTCGTATTAGTAAAATACTTCTCAAGCACGTAGGAAAATAACGACTTGTTTAAGTAGTTTCAACTGAGTCTAATATTGTCACACAGAATTCGCAGCTTAGAATCTTCAGTTTAAACAGTTTTAATGCAATATCTTAAACTTAGCTAGGTTCAAAGAGAATCTTCGGTAACAATTTACAAATACTGCTGTAGTACTATACTATTTGTTTTAACCACAGTGTAAGATGTTTTAAGCTCGATATTACTAACTACAAAAGTTTTTTAAAACGATACAGTTGTCTCCGTTAAGTGTTAACATCTTACATGTATCTGAATAATCTCTAATTAGTAAAAGTATAAGCGCACTGTTTTCGGTAAACGATATAAGACAAACACCCGTGTGTTTGTGTCAATTTTGCAGAGATTTTTAAATGTTTGTTGCAATGGGAGTTTACAATTAGAATTTATTGGTTTGTGGACATATGCTATTGCTCATGATTTGTTGACCAAGCTTATATTGAAAGAAAAAATGACAAATTACCAAAAACACACAGAAAAGCACAGAAAACGTAAGAAAAAACAATCCCAGAGGAATTCTGTCAGTTTTTTTAATACTTAGCAAGAATTCTAAAGATAGAATTCAGTCAAGAATTTGACATCGATTCTTGGTGTTTCAACCAGCTGTGCCTCAGCCTGAAGACGGGGAATGATCGCAAACCCCGAAACGTTGCATTTTTCCGTTGACTTTAACTTGTGTTGTCTCTTGTTTTTTATTTGTTGTACACTGTCCACTATTTATGTATCTTTCCGTCTTTTCTCATATTGGGAATATTGTTTTTCTTTTTTTCTTCGTGTATGCCTTTTGTATTTGGGTGTTGCCAAATTCTTGACTGAATTTTATCTTTAGAATTCTTGCTGAAAGTATTTTAAAATCTGACAGTATTCCTCTGGGATTGTTTTTTCTTACGTTTTCTGTGCTTTATTGTGTTTTTTGTATTTTGTTATTTTGTCTTTCGATACAGGTTCGGTCAACAAATCATGAGCAATGGCGTACGTTCACAAACCAATAAATTATAAGTAAATTTTGCAGTTGGTCTACAGCATATTTTAATTTTCTGGAGTTCTATGAGAAGTCCAGGCATTGTGTTCTATCGTGAGAGCATCTAAGGACCAGATGTTATCTACTTGAACAGACGTATATTTAACAATACATGTCAGCAAACTTACGAAATTTTCCATTTTAAAATGGTTGGACGCCAGGGTTACAAACTATTCCAAATATTCTAAATAGAATATTGGCACAAACATATAAAACGTGTACTTCTTGCTGGAACTATAACTTGCTGTACATAAAATGAAAAGTGTTATAATTAATTTAGATTAAAATACACTCTTCATTTAAATTACCTGAAAATTAGGCGAAAATATCATTAAAATCATTACCGATGTGGCACAGCTAATTATTATTAATACATTTTTCAACCAAACGAAATCTTAGCCTACATCAAACAGATTCACCACTAATAACTCAGACAACTAAACCGTTACTTTTACAGACTAGCTGCTATTAAAATAGTATGAATTAACAGGAAAACGATCCAATTGATATCACCGGACTTTGCTTTTCTGTAATTTTACACACAAGCATTAACGTATGATTTTGTGCTGTCATTAAATCACTGCAATTCGAAAAAGGAAAACGATCTAAACCTTACCGAAGATGCTCTTAAATTGCCTATAGCTATTACGTTATAGATCGTTCGGGATAAAGTGAGCACTAAAAACGTAACCTATGAAGAATATCACTAGCCGTTGCTGCGTATAATGCAACGTTAACTATAGTTTACTTACTTCTTGTATGGTTGGCAGCTAAATCACGCAATATAGTTCGGTCTGTTTTCCTATTTAAATAAAAAAATACTGAAACAAACTCAACTGACATCGACATACTTGTATTGCATACAATTAATAAACTATTTTTAATCAAACTGTATATGTGCCTACCGACTGCACTGTTTATCTTACACGCTCAAACATAAAGTGCCGTGTCCAAAGAGGTTAGACGTTGCCCGTCGTTTGCATGGAGGTATTAGTCTATGTAGTGGAAGCCTTTGAGCAAATTTGAAGCCAGCCAACAGACGACGTTTAAAGACAAGGATAGAGCTAGTGGTGGCAAAACATGTAAACATAGCATTGAGCTGAATGAAAATGTTTTAGTTTTTTGTTAACTACACATTATGGTGAAAGTTTGTGCAGCTCTTGGCCTTACAAACACATTCGATCGTTGCGGAGGATTATCTTTGTACAGGTAAGAAACTTTTATTTAAATCCATCAAGTTTATAAAGTACATAGACACAGCGAGAGCTAAGTCGTTTTTTTATATATTTCTGAAACAATTGTAAGCTGTTGTGTACAATTGAAATAGAGAATTTGCGCGAATTTTTGTAAAAAAAAATTACATAATTACATTGTTTTCTGCTATTGTTTTGCCACCCAAAATATGGCGACTCATGAAAAATAACGTCCTGCGCATGCGCAGTTCGAAAATGTTCGGAAATGATCGACTTCACACGATTACCATTGAAATGTACGGCAGATGCCACTCCATAGACTAATACCTCCATGGTCGTTTGCCGTTACGCGCGGAATAATACGAATTGGCTGAAAATAGAACTTCTTCAGAGCTTTCATGAGTGCTCACTTTATCCCGAATCACCTATAGACGAATCACGTAATACCAACTGATTATACATGTTAATTACGTGATTATAGAACCTACTAATGCGTATATTTTTTTCTTTCAAAAATGGTGAAAATAACCTTTTTACTTATACATTGTGGTTCAGATAGCAGCAGTCCAGCAGATATGTTTGTTTCGTAATAAAATGTGTTTGAATGAATGTTGAATATTTCGATTGGTATTCAGTTAAGACTTTTCGAAATATCACTTCACAAAATGTATTTCAAATTCATATTTTGACAAAAATTGTAAAATACACTTAATGTGAAACGTTGTTGTATTGAATAAAACTGTCCAGAAAATGAAGGCAATCCATAAATAAAGAAAATAAGACGCTTTAAATATGTTTGCCAACGCAAGTGTGCGAAAAATTGAGTTTAAGGGAGTTAAGTGTGGAAAATCGTAAAACTATATTTGAATGAAATAGTGTTAGTTTTGCAGGCGTTACTTGGGAGTAAATTTTCCTCTTACAAAAAATAGCTCAGCCAGTTTATCCACAATGGCATTCCAAGGCCAAAATTTCCATGTTTGCCGTTCTTTATAAGTCCCAAACACTAATGAACACACTACAATGAAATTCGCGCATGGAATTTACATGTTACGGGATCCTTCTTGACATACAAATAAACCCTCTACGAAATATCTTCGTATTTAAAAAATTGCTGAAATTTTGAAATATTGTGATGTTTTGGACATTTGAATTTAAATACAAAAAGGTTTTGTAACGTGTTTATGTATGTATATGGCTTGTATATTCGATGTGATTTTTTAAATTTCATTATGTTTATGATTTCTGCAGTTTATAAGAACTAAATAGGCCTACTTACAAATGCTTTACTTTGAAATGCGATTATGGGAAAACTATTTGAGTTATTTTCGGTAAGAGGAAAATATTTTACGAAGGAACGTCTACAAAACTAAAACTATTTTACAAAAATATAATGACGATTTTTCCTTAATGAAGTTACCTAATATTGGCAGCTCTTTCGAGCCCACTTCGCTTAGGCATGCCTCGGTTTTCAAAATTGTATTCTCTTTGGTAGCCACTGCCGGCGTCACAGTGAACGGGCCCTCGTCACTGGGATAAGGAAAGCGAATCCTTGTCCGAAGATTTCCGAAGATTGCCGAACTTTTTAAGCACCTAATATAAATGTTAAAATGAAGTAACAACTAATTGAAATAATTAATCTAAACTAATTCATCTCATAAACAAATAGCCTAAGTTTAATTTAGTGTGTAGCAAGTTATATGTAATATAGCTAACAAAAATTATATTATGGACATGTAATAATTAAAAAATGAAAATTGTTTTAAATAGAGTGTTCTGCTGTTGGTATTTGTTAAAGGTGAATTGTAAGGTGGTTGTTTTTCAGCATGTTAGTTACATGCTCCGTGAGTGTGAACAAAAGTGTCATTACGTTACCCTAATTGTAAAACCTCGTAACTAAATTTTTTTGTGTTTTGCCTTTTTATCTCTTTAAATTATCTTAACTGTATCGCATGTCCAAAATTTGGTTACAAAGTAAATATAAAGAGTTATTTTATTATGTTATGAAAAATAATGTTTTATTTCACCACAGAAAAAAATTAACTGATTTTTCTCTCTTTCTTTCTGCATTCGTACAAAATGGAGTTACGAGTTTTTACAATGAGGGTGACGAAGCGTGCTTGTATACAGCAGGATAGTTACGTGTAGTGTATATATGCAGGTACAGAGATGGGGTGAGGCTGCGACCTAGCAGGCGCGCAGTCATGACGCTGGACCACGACGGACGTGTAGAGTTGACACTGGCGGCTGTCACGACCAAGGATGTCGGCCTCTACAGCTGCACCGCCACCAACGAGGTGGGCCGCGCCGAGACAAGTTGTCGTGTGCGCATGTGCGCCGCCCCCGAGCCGCCGCCGCCGCGCCTCCTTGCCCCCGACACTCCGTGAGTACCTTCCATCACACCTTCACCTTCACATTCAACACTTCTATCACTGCCTTGTCTACTTGTGACGAGTTAGCTTACTATACCACGAGTGTCCTCGTTGGGCCCGAGTTTCTTCGCATTTAACGACTATTATTTCTTAAAACATAAACGGGTGCCGATATCGTAAAATCGTTTCGTAACTTTGCTATGGCTGATTTAAACTGTATACTCTAATTTTCTCGAGTCAGAAGACTGCAAAATATTTGCTAATTAGCTAAATAACAAAATATCTTTTAATTGTTAATTAGCTCTACTCATCATACAGTTTGTCTCGAAAAATTACATTGCATAGTCAAACCAATTTACAAAAAAGTTACGAAGCGATTTTTCGATATCGACTCTCGTATTCGTTTTAAAATATAATTCTCTCGAAAGCCGAGAAACTCGGGTCTAAGCCCTTAACCTGTTGAATAGATAAACGACGCAGTGAGGTAAGTGGGCTTCTCGTCGACAGCGAGGCCATTAGAGACTGTCTCACACATCTTGGTACAATGACAGGAGCTGGGAGGAGTCAACCACGGTCTTTGTTAAGGAATCATTGCAGCATTCGCCTGGAGAGATTTCGGGAAACCATAAAAACCCGAAATCAACCGAACCCACGTCCCCTCGAATTTGAGTCCAACCTTTTACCGAGAAAACCTATAAATGTGACATGTTGGTATACTAATATAAATTAAATATGGGAGGTTAACTATTGCTCGCCTTTGTAACTGTAAAGTTGTGATAATTAATATAAAATGTATGAATATCAGATTGTGTTTCTTATTAAAAACTACTCTTATCTAGTTTCGAAAGAATATTGGAGCATATATGACTTTAAAGGTAGTAAACTTATCAGATGCAGCATTTCGTCATTCTATACCTTCCAATAGATAGCTTCTGTCGTGATCTTGTTATAAATACACAGTCACAGTCGGCTGGAAATATCTGGTTTTGAATAGAAACACAAAATTTTGCCTAATTTTTGGAATCAACGCGTATTTTGGGATTAAATCTGACTTCATATTCACGTGTAACTCATCACCCTTGCATTTAAAGTATGTTTGATTCATTTTCGGATATACGTAGATATGACTGAATGTTTCTACTCACGTATATTCACAACATATTTGAAGTCGTAGACATTAATTGTAGAGTGCAAGTAAATTCATTACTTTTTACCCTCAGTGATTCACTTGTATTAAAACTATTCGGAAAGATCGCTATTAAATGAAAAATATAGCAAAATAACCGATACTTTAGAAATTATCATTTTACAGCGAATAGCCTATAACAACGGTCACGATTCTGTATCAGAAACGGTCATAAAGCAGGCACAACAAAAACAGAATCATATATTTATGTTATATAAATTCCGTATGTTTGCCTTTTTTCCAAAGTAGGCCTACATCCTGTGTTGTCTGCTGTAGTAGTGTCTGATTTTTTTTTCTAATTTTTCTTATTTGGTTATATTTTTGTATTTGACCCGCTTCAATTTATGGAATTTTATGTTGTCTACGTATCATGTTGACTAAAGCATACTCTGCTTATTTGTTTTCATATTCTCTTTAGTTATATTTGACAGACATCTGCGTCGCAATAGAGTATGTCAAAAAATCTGCATCCAATATTACAATTTGTCACATTTTTCGGAACGTTTGAAACAAGACATGAGAAGTAAATAAAGCTTGTATCATAACGTCTAATTCTTTACATTTGCACATAAACCGCACTAGTCAACCACCCATGTAATTGAGTTGATTGTTTATGACATTCGTGTGAATGCGTCTCGCCAGCAAACTACAGTTGCAATAAAACTACCAAGTTTCTTTTAAACAGGACCCACACATACACTTAGTTTTCGATCCAAATGAAGCGCTGTTAGAGGCGGTAAAATCTCGTGAAGCACTGTGCATGTGTGTTTATAGCGGATGCTTCAGTTAAACCTGCGGATTGCAACCCGGTATTACTTCACAGCAAAGCACAAGCATTGTTTATAATATATATTCTACTTAAAGGTATCCAAAAAACAAGTATGTTTTAAATTACATTAATTACGACGTAGCTATCACCAACGTATTTTTTCTGGGAAAATGGAGAGGAACATAAACGTAAATTATTGCATTAAAATATACGTGAATACAAGTAAGTAACGTTACTATTTTAAATATTGTTACAAGTTGGGGCTAGGTACGCTGTATATATAAATAAATATAACCAAATTTAATTACATTATCTACACCAAAATAATATATGTATGTGACTAAAGATAAATTACTATTAAATAAAACATAAAACAACACAAACAACTACTATTTACATAAAGGTTATAAAATGTAATTTGTAAAACCGCAGTCCTCTATAAAAGTTATCTGTACATAAAATGTTTCTCTCGCCATTTAAAAATGGTCGACCCACTGTCCTGACTGAGAACACACCGACAGTCCTCTTGATGCCCTGAAACTCCCTCGTCACACTACTCGTTCCCGCAGACAATGTCGCTGAACCCGCCTCAGTTACTCTCGCAACCCGTCACTATCGCCAAAACTCACACTAGACACCTGCCGGCCAAACACTCTCTTACCTCTGCCGCAGCTCTCTTTTATACCCTTAATCTAAAGTCTAGAATTCTCGCGTCAAGTCTTTATCTCAAAGCTCCTTGCACGAATTATCTGGGTCAAGCACCATCCTGTAGGAGAGAGTACAAACAGGAATACTCTAGACCATGATATCTACTGTCATTCGGGTCTTTGAGCTAGACGTACAAGATGGCCGCCGCATGTAGCGAAAGGGTAACATGAGCAGCACAGTGCACGACGAGATTCCTTTATTCATACCGCTGCTATATCAGCTCACGCTTCTCGCACGATAATCGCGGCGTGCAGGTCTTTGCTGCGGCGCCACACAAGGTAATACGAGCCGTACAGGGCACGTGTAAGCCCCTTAGTTCTGCAGACACTGTATCTTCATACACCGCTCAGCAAGACAGTCGCGGCTCGCTACAATATATTACTTCGAACAACACGAGGCTCGAAAAAAAAACGCTAGCAAAAATATTTTATGAATAGTGTCTGGGAGAACGCCGAATTTTATGTGGTTTGTTGAAAGAATGGTTTGTTTCCCGTTTAGAGACGACGATTAATATAGCACCCTTATTACCGTTGTGTGCGGCATCCTAGCGTCCCACACTCTCGTGAACACATATCACAATATCGTACCCGGAGATATCACTTTAGACAATGACAGTTCTAAATACCTCTACGGCAGGAATAATATAATTCTGACTAGCACAACACGACGTTTGGGATACGACAGGAGGAACTAAACAGCTGCTAAACGACAAGAGACTTCTGACATAGTAGCACGGCTAAATCTGTCGCATGATAAGCCATTTTAGACAAGAAGAAATTTTTTTTATGCCGTGTCATGAGTAATGCTGTACTAACAGGGTATTTAATATTGTAAAATTAAACAATTCAACTAGTTTACGATACTGCGGAACGTTCCTTAATAAGGAAAACTGTTTGCTTTGGATTCAACACATAACAGGACATTTGTATCACATAATTACTTTTCCATTTTCCGTCCACATGATGTGCTGAATAATTTCATAACAACAGATTTAAAAAGTTAATCTACACAAGAAAATATGGCAGTGGCTGGCGCAGTGTATAGAGTGCTTACCTCAAACCAAAACGATCCGGGTTCAATTCTTCGTGAGGTTGATCCCCGAATATACGTTTTAATCTCGGAATTTCGGCACCGTCATTACTAGTGAAATTGTCAGGAGTCATAGAGACTAATATTTTTCTGGCCATGATTTATACTTGCAAGTTAAAAAGGTTGTTAACAACTTTGCCCTTATCGGACTTCAGTGACGTTACACTCATCGCTAAATCGAACAGTTACGAATCTGAAATGGCATGCTTTGATTGCAGCTATGAATTCTTTAACCAAGGTTATTCAGTTAGATTCTCCTGTCGGGTCAGCTTACTTACTGAAACAAAGCAACTTCTTAAAATATCATCAAGACTATTAGGTTGATTTTATCTTTCGAAAAAAAAAAAAAAAGTTGTATTCGTTCACACCATTGGTTGCTGCAGTACACTGAGAGACAGGTTAATTTCAATTTAGTAAAAACTGTGTGCGCAACCAAATAGTTTTTGTTTGCAAAATTTACATTTTTCTTGCTGAATAAATAACTTTGTTTTTTATTGTACTGCCCAAGTGAAATATTCGGTCAGTACTGTTAAATATTTGTTTCGTTGTGCACAGAGTTTTGTGTCGAGCCATTAAAAGCAATACAGCTAGCAAAAAGTCTCAAACTCAAGACTTCTCGCACTGTGGATAGTTCATTAGCATCCTCAACCAAGACTGATCGTTGGTGAAATACCTCTCGTAATATATTTTGGCTCGTAAAGTGTTTGTCATTTCTGCCAATGTATATTAAAAAGTTTAAATCCATTTTTTTCTGTAGAAATTGTTTTATTGGGATGGTATTTACGTGAATGAAAAATCGTTAATTGCACAAACAAAAATTACTTTAGTGCTAATCGCCGCAGAAATTTTAAAATTCTTCTTAAGGCTTGATAAATTACGTCGTCCAAAAACACGAAGGTTTGGTTGGCGCAACTAATTGCACTTTCCAATAAGTTATTACATTGGCGTCAACCCGTAAAATAAATAACGTTTTTTCTTTGGGCCACAAAATCATGTTTATAACTCTTGGTATTTTGTTCTTGTACAAATTATTTTGTTAGTTAAGAATATCATCATTTATTCATGTTCAAACAAACATTCCTCAAAATATATTTCAGTATAGACTTAAATCGTGTGAGTGTAAAATTATATTGTTTTACTCAAGAACGGTAGGAGAATGGATTATTAGCCTTATGTATAATTTGATTCTCCCTTCTAGCAGGGTGCCCTAGATATTATAATAACTGTTGGAAGCTGATTCTCGGCATGTTTTATGAACGTACTCTTAGGCTTAGACAGTTTATTCAACTTGCAGGAACAAGCCCTGGAGATCTGTGCAACTTGCGTCTCACAGTGCACATGAGCACACTGAATGAAAAATGCCCAAGAAAAGTTTATGTAATCTACATTAGATTGTTCACTTATTGAATGAAGTACATTACTGTGTCATTTAATTACAGTAAATATTAAACTCTGGGCATCTGTCGATATGTTACATGTTTGCATACACACGCATGTTGGAACAATAAGTGTAGGCAAACAGCTGTCGAAAAAAACGGTCCAGATTGTTTAAAGGAGAGAGGGTTAGTTGGTCGACGTGTTGATAGTCAGGTACAGAAGAAACCACATCGCGCAGAGAAACAACAGCACCGGAAAAGGCACGTCGGCAGGTTGATTTAAGGGCGTCTGCTGAACGGAGAGTAGTAATAAATTATGTCACATTTCATAAATAAATTTGATAGCCCACGTTATCCTCCCTTGCCGGCTGAAGTTTATTAATAGTAGTAATAGTAATATTATTATACTGCAAGCAGGGGTGAATTTTGACGCTTTTAGTGTCTTCAAGGCATTACAAAAAAATTTATTTTTCGTATATATGGTGGCCCTGAATAAAGACATTTATTTGCGATAAATTCCGAACACAAATATTCACATGACATTTAATTAGTATTTAATCACAGTTGAAAATTATGGAAAATAAAAAATGTGTAAGTGTCCCAAAGTCACCCCCGCTTACGGCATAATTACTGAACAAGGACAAACTAATTTTATTCACTCATTACCATCTACAATTATAAAAGTTGCCACGTATTTCATAGCATACATTGTATTATTTAAACACTTATACTGATTTTCCGAGCAATGTTTTAGTCAGCTAATTCCTTCAGCAATATTGAATTGTTTAATCATGGGCATTAATGTTTTCATTTAATGATTTATGCGGTATAAGCTGACCAAAAAACATTATTACCTTAATGTGAACCGCAGCAAAAACTACAAAATTCGGTGGTCAGTAATAATCAACAATACATTTTCGTTGCCTAATCCTTTGTGAACCTTACTATGGCGGTGTGCCAGTTAACAATTAAAGTAAAGACAAGGGCCAATGGTTCTGTGTTATAAATAAAACAATTTGACCTGTTTAACTGTTGTTTATTGCAGTCGTAATAAATTAACGTATCAGACTGATTGTGAAACACTTGACAAGCTACAATCGAAACAGACTAATTTTTCTATCAGACAGAAACAACACGGTTCGATCCCCGGTTTGGTCTTCCTGATTTTGATTTTCCACGGTATTCCTAAAGTTACACTAAGCGAATGCTGTGATGGTTCCTTAATAAAAGTCGTGGGAGTTCCCCTGATCAATTAATTGTCGATTAATGAATACCAATTGGTAGAGCATTATTCACCGTAGTAAAATAAATCGTGTACTTACACGATTACAAAGAGAGCTTTTCCAAGAGGTTACCAACACAAACTTACTAGGAGCATTCTACTATCCTGTTGCTAGACTGCAGTAGGCCAGGGATGCTGATGGATAAGTAGCGAGTCACTTCCCACGCGGCACCTGCCGATATGTGTGTGTAGTGAGTGTGGGACGTAATAACCATGTGGGCCCTGTGTCGGCGGCAACCCTGTGTAAACTACCTCGACACGCCGCTATTAATGACTCCATCATTGTCCACAGATAACACGCACAATAACACGTCTTACCGCCTACACTACTAGTACTTACAAGTCTTGGCTCCAACAATATACAACCATCTCTCACGTCTCGACGGCTCAGCAGTAGCCACGTTCTCCAGCGATACTGTAAACCTACTTCTTGAAATATATCACCGAAGTCTGATAACAATTCTTACGTATGCGTCTTTCAAAATTACTGACCATTTGCTGGCGGCAATAAGGTCAACACAAGACGAATTTGCCTTCGGCAGGAACAGTGCTAACATACCAACGCATTACAAAATGCGTTTCAAAATGTCACAACTTAAAACTTCATCAATGAAACTTCATAGAACGTTTTACAAAACATTAAATTATTCATAAAACATAAGTTCATTTAATGGTCGTATAACAGAAAAATTCCAAAAACTTGGTCGAAAATGCGAGGGGTCAGGAGAAAACAGGAAGGAAAATACCTTTCATATTATTTAAGTATCCTAAAAAGAATTATTTAAATAAAATTATATGTGTGGTTCCTTCTTTTTGCGCATACCTTCTGTTTAGATACAAGCAGTTGACGCTAAGACGCAAGTTGAACGTGGTAGTCGAGCCACAAACGAGTTACATCATTCAGAGATGTGATAAACCGCAAAGGAGAAAATCACGGCATTGAATTACATCGTCGTTGAACGCTTGTCATAATATAATTTACGCTAATGTGACGACTGTCCCCGCAAACAGATGGATGTACAGGCAACTAAGGCAGTCTCGACATTTTACATCATTCAGTGGTGGTTTATCCGTTTTAAATCTCTGTGGGAAATAATGTGTCGTGAAAAAACGTTCAAAGATGATGGAACTACTTCACCATAGTTGCGAGTCACCTGTTTATTAGTACAACCACCGTTATTATTGTTCCGTCAAATGTGGGATAATTTTTCTTAATGGGAAACATTGACCGACTCAAAATATTTTATTTGGTTCTCATTAGGTGCATAAATTGCAAACATTATCTGAAGGAATCATACTAAAGGGTTTATATTTATTTCTTCATTAAATAATTCCAAAAGAAATATCCATAAACAGTCAGTGTTACCCCTTCAGTCAAAGTATCCATAATTGACGACAATGTCGTGCAGGAGTAAATCATGAACTTGTGTTCGGGAGAACTTGGGTTTGATAACCAGGGTTTCGGTTTCCAATGGTTTTCCGAAATCGTTACCAACTGAATGCTGAGATAAATCCTTATTGGCTCCTTACCAATCAGTTCTATCAGACTCAGACACGTTTTCCGCCTCTAATGGCTTCGCTGTGGATGAAATGTTAACGAGCGATTACCGCTAGAACACATTGTAAAGCTCGCTTCTAAGCCAGCTGATAGTGTGTAATTAGGATTCAAACCTAAACTATGTACGTGGTAACACAACTGATGTGGCACGCATACTTTTCTCAGTCTTGCAGTAAAAATATGTACATTTTACAAGTAGAATGAAAGGGGATCTTTCATCACCTAGTAAAGGAAACATCATATTTTCCGAGGGCTGTGGTATCACGCCTCGAACTGCAGATTGATGCCTGGAAGCCCGAAGGTATCTGCTTATCTTAGAGAATGTCATGAGATGTAACTTGTCAATGGGCAGCAACGTTCGTCTAATGCTGTTTCTTGGAGTAACCACTAATTATCAAACCGTTAATAATTTTTAACGGCGTATTTTTTTATACAAACCTCTGCAACCTACCCCAAGCGTCAGCCATGCGAAGCCCTAAAATTATGAGTTTTGTTTTTTTAAATACCATTGAAAGTATGCCTGAGGATGTGCAGTTTGTAAAGTGCTGAGAGCACCTCGAGACAGCTAAAGCCTAATCTATGATAATAAGTGACACGCTTTAAATGTGTTGAGAAAAAATTCTAGATCATTAAAATAAAGTTGATCTCAATAACCGTTTGTAAGTACTAATTACAGTCCACCACAGACTTTAACTCAAGAAAATTAAGAAGTTTAGCATTTGTTACTTTAAAATAAAAAATATATACTAATATACAATGAAACAGTAGTTACTGAAACTCGACAGTCTTAAGTTATTCATGTATTTTAATTTTTCCCTTGATTTTTACTAATTTCCAACTGTATTACTGTTATAGGCTGTAATGATCAGTCGAAGATGTATAATTTTGTCAATGCTGACTGGCTAGTCGTAAGACTTTATTTTATCACATTTATACATTATATTCTGCGACACTGCACGCGGCCGTTTATACACTCTTCAACAAGCACAATAAAGATCTGTGCTTGTTAACGGCATTCTTCAAGTAAGCATAATTCTACTGCAGGATAGAAACATTATAGAATTATTTATTTAATGGTTTGGAGAGGAATAATTTCATCCACTAACAGCGCTGGTATTTGTAATAGGTATATTTCATGCTTTCGCCAATAGCGAAAGGTTTATCCGTAAGTGCCAGATGAAAGTTGGTCCCTTATCAATACAAGCGCCAATAACGCTGAAATTCTCTCTAGCCAAAATATAAAATTGATCTTCCTAACCTACAGTAGAAATAACCTTACTTGAAGAAATACCATCTTTAATATGTATATTAATTTGAATTCATGTTTATGACGCTCTGAGTGTTTCTCGCGTAGTGTTGTTTTCAAAATTAAAAAAAAACCTAACAACTTAAAATACTGTTTGTAAAATAACGGCATTAAAATATTATGTGTTTGTTGGTTGTCAATAGGTATAATAATGTAGCATAATTTTATAATTTTGCAGCTATCATAATAAAACTTTTTGTGTTTATAATAGTATCATCACTTACAGCCATTCAATAAACGAAAGGAATTTTTGTAGTTACAGAACTTCTGTTGAATTGGGTCAACAATTTTATTCAACTTGGTTGTCGGGAGAGTCTGCTTTCTTCCTACAACAATCTACTCTGTAGAAGGAACAATGCATTCAGTAAATGATAGCTGCTCTTTGCTCCCTTTTCAGAACGAATTGTTATAGAAGCAATCTAGATAGTACCACGACTAAAAGGGACTGTTGTCAATATTTTACCAGAAACATGACGTTTGCAAGAATACTTTTCTTTCAGTGACTGCCGTCAGTAGTCATATATATTGCCTTGGAGTGCGGAGTTGTTCTCTAGTTATGTGTCTACCAGTGCTAGTAGCAGCTGTGATAGAAGCGAGTGTTGTAGTCTTGAGGACGACTTGTGTGTAGGAGCTCCGAGGTGCCGATGTTCCTGACCAAGCCGCGCTCCACGGAGGCCGTCGAGGGCGACACCGTCATCATACGCTGTGAGGTTATCGGAGACCCCAAGCCCGACGTCTTCTGGCTGCGCGACTGGCTCAAGGTAGGGAGCGCCATTGTGTACATCCATGCTGAGACTGCAATCTCTGACACAACGTAGCGTTACAGCAGCGGTCTACTCAGAGCTGTTTACCGGCTCTGCGGGCCGTCATCAAGGGAGTCATAAGGGTGACACTGACACGTGTAGCAAGTTCTACATCACCACTATGAGCAAGCATCAGCGTACAGACTTCTCGTCTGGGGCTCTCCTGAACATGACTTTAAGCGATGGCCCTATATTATCATTGGACACGACTATTCTCTTAATTCCAATGTGTGTCTTTATCAAATGTTCGTTTGTATACATTTATTATACTTCGTGATACAGCAGTTTAAAAAAGTCGTTTTCGACTATGATATAGGGCTTCGAAATAGTATATAGTGTGGATAAGTGTAATAGTTTTATAAGAAAATTGCCTTCGAGCCTGCTGCATCGAAGTTAACGCACCAGGAAGTGACCGTATTACCCAGAGAAGTGTTAAAATATTGCTGGTAGTCGATAGTCGAATTCGTAATATAAACTTGACGACGTTATGCAACAGCATACCAATGCCTATTTTTAGCTATCATAAATCATGCTATTAGTTGAACAGACTTGAATCAGTCTTACAAAGTGTAATTTATTTCTGTATAGTCGATATTTATTACAACAGAACATAGAATTATAACACATTTTGTAAGACTGTTTCAAAGTAGAAAATTATTTTATACATAGCTTACTATTGTCACTTGGTCTGTTTGTGCATAACATCGTTCAGTTCTAGCTGGCAGTTGGTTTGTAGGAATATCGCAAAATTCGCCGCTCGTAGTGAACGAGGCTACTTAAACCGATCTCACGTCGATGCATGAGAAATGCAAGATAATAAGAGCAGGAAGATTTCACGAAAATATTTTTGCACCACTTTGTTTCAGTGCCTTACGTGCGCACCTTCAGCTCTGCTTCGTGGTCACTGATTGGATATTTTAACTCCCAGCGTCTGAGGTTATACTTGCAAATCACAGACGTGTGGTGTCTCAGTAACCTTGTTCCTGTTGGTACAGTCAAATGAGCCACGTCTGTCCAATAATACATTCTTACAGTAACCATGAAGCAGAGAGTTTCATATGTGCACATAAGGCATTGAAACAAACTGTTGCACAATTCTTTTCGCGAAAAATCGTGGGCTGTAACTATAGGTAGTGGCTAGGCACGAGTGTGATGCCTCTCCTAATAGGCCACTCTCGGATTTGTACAGACGTTGCGAAGTACAGCTTACCTTGCAACACACTCACGACACTGCCAACAACTACGGACCCCTGGAACCGCGGTGGCCGAGTGGTCAGACCTCTCGCCTCCCACCAAGGCGGTCCGGGTTCGCTTCCCAGCGGAGTCGGTTCCCGGATTTTTCGCATGTGGGAATCGTGCCAGACGATGCCGCTGGTCGGCGGGTTTTCTCGGGGATCTCCCGTTTCCCTCGCACATTCATTCCGGCGCCGCCCCATACATCATTGACACCCCTCATCAGCGCTAAAGACCTCGATGCCAAGCCCTGGCCAATATATTTCACTTTCTCGATACCGATAGTATTTCTAACTAAATATTCCAAAATACGTAATGTGTACGTGGTAAATATAAAAAAAATCAGGATTGAAAAGCATTTAATATTTTGGAATGTGTTAAATACGTTATAACCCATTTTTAATTAATTAAGTACGTAACAATCATTCTAAAATAAAAAGTTACAAACTATCAAACAGTTATAAAACTTTCGACTGCAATGCTTAGTTGTGCTTAAGAAATTCCAATTGAATAAATTATATATTAAGTTACAATTAAAATGTTAAATGTTTTCATGTATTTAAAATAATAAAAAATTAAGATATTAAATAGTAAAACAAAGGGTATGTAAGAATTATAAGGGCATTGTTTTATAATTTATTTTTATTTTGCTGTGGTTATATTTTGTGTATACTGACTAATCTCGCCTTATTTTTGTTAGGAAAAAACATAATCCAATAAAAGTAATTCCTCATCTTTCTTCGTTCACTTGACGCAGCTTTTCAGCGCAACGTGTTGGCATGTACGTCGAGACATGTGTGTATACACACACCTCCAATTTTACAATTTTCGTTACCCTAGACATGTAAAGAAAAATGTCACTTGGCGTTGTGGAACTACACATCTTATAACCAATAAAGTTAATTTAAACACAACCGTTCCTTGATACCAAAGTGTGAGTTGAGACAAATATGACTCGCTGGAAATTAGTCTGAAATGAGAACAGTTATCTGATGCACGTGGCTAAGTGCGAAGCTGGGCGGGGTCATGCAAACACCTTCACAGCAGTCTTAAATCAACGACAATGCTTCGTCACTCAGAATGACTACACAATTTCGCGAGCTAATTTAAAAATGCGGGCCAGTGACATAACAGACATGTCATTCAGCTGGCACGTTAGTCCCGTCTAACTAATAACGGTAGTATCACCCTCGTCGTTCATCCTCTGTAATATGGTTCTAAATTTGTCTTGGATTAACAGTTAACCCTTTTTTATAAATGTTATTGTGTTTCTCGCGAGTTCTCTTTCGTATTTACACTTATCTAAGCATAAACCTACACGTTATTCATACATCCTCAAAACAACGTAGTAATTTGGTATCATTTTTATTGGTTGCCAACCAGATAAGAATCTGCAGGATAACGTGAAATGTAGTATGCTGGTTGAGATTTGGTTATTATTAAAATTTGAAGTGTTTCCGTTATTATGAAAAGTCTTTACTTAGGCTTACATATATTAATTTCAAGTGAATTACGCTTTGCAGAAATATGCATAGTTACCAAAAGGAGATTAAGAGATTAAGGGGTAATGCAGCAGAATTGTCAGAAGTACTTAACTGACCTCGATTAATTATAACTGCTGTTCGAATATTAATGCCACAAGTTTCAGTCAATTTTTTAAGGAAGATGAATAAACAAGAAACGTAGAATGCAATGACATCTGACCATAAGTGTCAGTATAGCACTCAGGCGGCCGTTAGTATAAATATATTGTTAGTGGTTTAGCAGAACTTTTACCTGTGGGCAATTCTCTAAACTCTTTGGGATAGAGGCCTTATAATTATAAATAAAAGCGTTGAAATAAGTTATTGATTTACTGTCTCACAAAGCTCAAATCTCACAAAACAGCAGTCAACTATAACTTTCACAACACCCTTAATTATGCACACAATTACAACTGTGCCACAGAAACGTTAATTAACTTTGACAATTACAGCACAAAAATGTTTACCATTAATCAAAGACTGCAAATCACAGTAAAAGTCAAATCAACAATCATTCAAACAGTGAAAATGTACAACCTTAACAATCCGAAGTGGTGATAGCTAACCATGTGCTGCGCAGCACCCCGACTGCACCACCGTCTTCACTCTTGAGGTCTTCGGTTAGACTCCCGTCGCGCACTTCCTTATTGTCCGTCGACCAGAAGCTGTAGTCCTCTTGTTCCGCCTAATACAGCTCCGACGGTATGTGCCTGCAGCGTCACAGTAGACTCTAACGTCACCAAGATGTCTTCACCAGTCCTACTCCACAGGCATAGCACCATCTTCTGGAGGGACCAATAGCGAATCTCCCTAAATCTGTTGATTCGAGACTTATATACTCAGGCCAAACTCCGGGGATTAACTGAAATAATGGAGTCTAAAAATAGACATTTCATCATGCTTGGGACAAGACTTGAGCCTCGTAGGCCGGTCTCGTAGGGTTAATTCGCTGTTGAAACAAGTCTCTATGAGATAGTTCAGCGTGACTCCCACCACGTAGCCGTCCAGCTTGTGAATCATTGGCTAGTCTATAAGGTGTTTTGACACAGTTTCCAACCACCTGGCCCTCAAAAAACACAGCATGCTACAATAAGTAAACTGTCGACTATTAACTGTATATTTCACTTCGCTTTTTATATAGCAGAAGATTTCAGGCATGTGTTATCTAACTAATCACAACAGATATGATCCTATGGCAGTAAATTGTCTTGGCCCTTGATTTATGTAACTGTGGTCTGTTAATAGAATCGGAATCGTAGTAATAATAAAACTTAAAGCAATAATTCCAAAATTTACCATAGAAACAGTGGTTGTAGATATTCCGTGGAAGTACTATAATGAACTGTAGCACAAAGAAAAAAAATCTTAAATTATAACTGTAGTATTTTGAGGCCGCAGTTAGTACAGTGCCTAGTGCACTCGCCTCACACCAATGCGATCAGGGCTCGATTCCCGGCTGCGTAGGTCCATTGATTATCGCGTGTGGGAATCGTGCCGGACGGGTTTTCTCGCGGATATCCCGTATCACCACCCCCTTATTGTAGCGCTGCTCTATACTCACGTCTGGACACCCATCACCATCGCTTAAGACCTAGATGTTAAGTGCTGACCAAAATATCTTCACTTCACTTCACTGTAGTATTTTACTGTCTAAGGATTCCACAAAAAACTCTGTTACCTGTGCGTAAAAATAAATGTGTTGTTTATCAAGTTTATGTGTTGGTGTGATTTATGGTGTGAGAAATATCAAATATACCAAAAATCTCTTTTTAAATATGCGGGGTTGAGCAATTGTAAAAGACTCACCTTGCATTTGTGACGACTAGTGTTCGAGTCCCGTATATGGTAATCGTGACTTCAGTTTTTTATGGTTTCCCGAACTCTCTCCAGGCGAATGCTGGGATGGTTCCTGGGAGACCCTGGCCAACTTCCTCACATATCCCTCAGTGTACCTCTACGTAGGCTTTGTGCTCCGAGGACACGGAACTACTGTTATAAAAAATTAATATTATAACGGTCTGCTGGATGTACTTCAGAAGCAGCTTCACTGATTATCTGAGTAACCTGAGTAAAACTTGGAAACATAATCTGTACAATATGTACACACGATGTATTGAAAACTGTAGTCGAGCTCAACCCAGGAACATCACGTATACTATTTTGTTTCTTAGAGAACATGATGCATGGAAGTGTATATGAGGAACAACTTACGTCGATGAAGAGTTAACAGTTTTGATTCCACTCAAATGCACGCGCGTGATTATCAAACACGTATCCTACTCCTGCATTAGGAGTGACAACAAATACGCGATTAATTTTGTAAGTCGCAAAAGTTAACGAATTCCGATGAGTGATGATTCAGAAGTGGTCCACGTACTTCGGTCATGGATTCCTAACAGTCAGTGACTGACTGCACTTAAGTTACATATGATCACTGACGTCGTTGTGCTCAACTCATGCAGTACTGGGTCAGGCACGCAGTCACAAGGTCGAGAATCATGACTGGCTACAGTCAAGGTTGATTTCTTAAATGATCTCCATATCTTTTACAACAGAATGGTTCTGTATTTCCGAAATGTAAACATTCCTGATCGTTGCTGTTCCAAATAGCATACCTAGATAATAATGCTATGGGTAAGTGCAGATATATATTAATTCTCTCTTTCGGTCCGTTTGTGTATCTGATGAGTGGCTGACTGGTCGAGGCGAGAGAGGTTAAGTGGACCACTAGATAGATCGTGTTAACAGTTACACCCGCACGACTTCCTCTGTGATACGTGAACTACACGAAAAGCTGTGACACGTCGTGACCTTGGACTGCTTATTTATTTTATAGCCGGTCCTTGGGTGCGTTTTGTGGCGGTGCACCTTGTCAGACAAAAATTATATAACAAACAAAAAATAAACGTATATTCTAATAATCTATTTTAATTAACTAAACGCTGACTAGTTAGATCTTAATGCGCTTAAGGCGATGCTCTCTTGTTTATACTTTATAGCGATATTCATTTTTTAGGTCTTAAAAAGAGCAGATATCAAAAATCTGTGATGGAGTTTCGCTTAAAATAGTTTTCCCCATTTTGATTGAATTTTTCAAGACAGTATGTACTGTGGTTTACTTTTAAGCCGAAACCATATAATTTCTTGTTTTGAAGCCATTGCTATCTCAGCAAAACCATTTTAAAGAAAACTGCCAAACAGATATTAATGTCTGCTTTTGTTTAAGCTTAAAGCAATAATTATCGCAAAACAGTAGAAACAATAGCACATGTTCCTAAAGTCGATATGAAGTTGACTGTCAAGTATTTATTTGTTAGTTTGAAAGGAACATTACTTAATACGAAATACTTGATAGAGTAGAATGCGAACAATATTCATCCCTAATTTACCAACGGGAACTCGATTTAAGAGTAATAGGCTGAAGCGCTGTTTAATTATTTCTGCCATGACTTTCATTTAAGGAATCATTTGTACAATGAAATACGTGTATTAATTTAGCTCATGCAACAAAATATCAGACTTGTTCGATACAACTATGCAAGTTCACGTGAAGAAAATTTTCATTTATGTTCAGTTGAAACTTTCAAGACAGTCAACATTCATCGTCCAAACACAACCTATCGAACAAAAAGTTATCTTGAATTATGGTTGCACCAAAATTTTTACATCACCCAATATACCGACTGTCACATAGCTTTATTTTCGTTGCACAGTACGAACACGCAAAAGGAACTCTTGGCCACGTGAAAACCTCCGGTCTTTCACAAAATGCTGTTTCATATCGGGTTAACAGATGATAAGGAACTATCGTATAATCAAGTTTGGCTCCCGGTGTGCCCCGAGTCCAAGCTTAGATCATCTGGGGGCCGATTAAATATCGCCACCTGCTATTTGCACCAACGCAGCGCAACGTAAGTGCAGAACATGTTAAACGGGTCCTCTATGGCATTATAGGTTGTTCGGAATAAAGTGAGCACTAAAGATTTAACCTATGAAAATAGTCACTAGCCGTTACTACACATAATTCAAAGTTAAGAATAGTTACCTTACTGCTTGTATAGTTGGCAACATATTGCAGTAAGTAGTTCCGTGTATTTTCCTATTTAAATACAGCAATACTTAAATAAAATGAACTAAAATTTACATAACTACGTTTTACATAATTAATATACGTTTTTTGTCCAACTATATAGGTTCATATCGATTGCACAATTTACCTTAAACGCGCAAGCATTAAGTGACGTGTCCAGATAGGTTAGACATTTCCCGTCGTCGAGACGTTAGGCGCGGAAAGATACGCATTTGCTGCAAAGAGAAATTTAACAGGGCTTTTTATAGTGCTCACTTTATTCCGAACCACCTATACATAAGTATATAATTCCAAGGCAGCGCAACCAGACACAACGCAGGTGCAAATTTTGCCTTGCACCCGTAAAAAGCGATATTTAATTGGCCCCCTGGCCGACGTTCCAACATTGAATGAGACGTCTGCGGGTGGTCCCTGTTGTCAGTGCAATCAGACTCTTTACTCTGCCATAAAGAGTCTAGTTCCCGTCAGACTATGTGTGAAAGTCATCAACATGTTCCGCTTCAGAAGCTTGGCGAGAAGTGTATGCTAAACGAATGGCGTTAACTTGCTCCGTTATTTAAATTTATCTAAAACTGTTGCGGAGATGAAATGGAATTAAATTGCTATCAAATCGGAAAGACGACATAAAAACTCTGAATTTAGGTAAATTCCACCGCGTCCCGCTTTCAACATACGATGGTCACTTGTCTTAAATATCGACGGATACAAACCCACTGAAACCATCAAACCACCGAACAATTCCGTTTCATTTCAATAACTGCATAGCAAATTGTCCACGAATCGATAGTTAGTTTAAATTCCGATGGATCGACGAAAACAGTTCCCATCTATACGATAGATCAAGTACCTTTCATATAAACTGTACTGTAACGTTAGCTAACAGCGCAGAAATGAAATTACAGGAAAATTAGCTGAACTAGGAAATTTTCAGGTAGAGGCATGATTTTTGTTTACTGCTCGTCGGGGATAAACAATTTTTCTGCCGGAGACACAGCCTTTGTCAATAATCAAACAACATAGTAGTAATCGTAGCAGTCCGGTCAAGAACAATGATAACCTTCGAGCATGAGTCATGTATAGATTCCAGTCTTGTTTTGCTGTCTCATTCACCAACATATTCAGTGGTTCATAGTCACCAATTTCAATATATAAATCCACATAAAAAACTGAAAATGTGACCAAATGAAGGGCTTAAATGTGTGTGTTGCTCCATATAGTCATCTACTGTAATTAACTAACGATTTTGTTCTCGAGTTTCTATTGGAACCACATGAAGTTATAAACAATAAAAATTAATAAAAGACATTTAAGGAAAGTAAAATACTTGGACGTCAAATCGATTCTTCATCATCATAAATCAGTAAAGAATGAATCGTTCCCGTATACAGAGGGAATCACTAGGACTTTTCTGGCGGTTAGTAAGTGTCAGTACTTGAATCTGAATCCAGAATATCCTGGTACTGATGAGCTATAAAGAATAGACTGACTGAAAGCGTGCGAGTGAATGTGAAACGATGTTATCAGCGCTGGAAAACCTTACAACATAGTTTGTGATGCACAACGGAGAAGAAGGGACGCGGTTGGCGAACTGGCTTGCGTACTCACCTCTCACCAGGCGATCCGAGTTCCTTTCCCGGCGGGCACTGGTTTTCTGCATGTGGCAATCGTGACGATCCATGTGGCTGGTCGGTGAGTCTTCTCGGGGATCCTCCGTTTCCCCCCTCCCCTATCATTCTAGTGCCACTCCTTTATAGGACTTTTCTCCATGTCAACCTTCAAGATAAGCAGATGCCTACGGTCGCCCAGTAGTAAGAATTTACGGACCTTTTCGTTTCCTCAAAATATTTCACATAACAATTATTATTAGTGACGTTAGCTACTTGTAATCTGTGTATAAAGCAATCTAGGTATTAATTAAACTGGTTTTTATTTTATCTTTTAGACAATTTATTACTGGATCGATTATCTTAGACAATCTATTATGGAATACTATCGTGTTTCTTAAAACACATGGCTAACAGTTGTACGTATATTTTTACTGCAATAACAAGTAATTATACTGTACATTAAATGACGCTAATAACAAGTCAACGCATATCATTCATATTTATGAAAAGTTATGTAACTTAATAAAATAAAATAATCGGCGTAAAATATACCTATTTAATAAAAGAAAGTGAATACGAGGCATCTATTGAGAAACCCAGAAACACATGAAATACTCACTGTCGCTGCAAATTAATTTCTATACGGCATTTTTATTCAGTATGCTTTTTTAGTATTTAGGGTTAATTTAAGACAATCTAGGGATACATTCTGCTACAGTCTAGGGATTGCCTTATTGTAGAGGTTAGCAAAACTAGTAGTAAGTATGCATCCTAACTTAGATACCCTGGGCCTCTCGTATCCTCTTCATATGACATTTATTTAAATGGAGATCATTTCGGTCAGCAGAAAATTAATACAAGTGCAGCAGCTCACGGAATCAACGGTATTCGTGATCATAAAGTCATCGAACATGTGAAGCGAGTGAAACCAACGTTAATGGTTCGGGTAATGTCCTGTACGGTCATTGGTTGAATGGGCCGTCGTGACAGAACAACATCCACGAATACAACTAACGCCGCTCCGCTGCTCTACTGCCCATCTGAGATTATAAACTAAGTTACTGCTGGTTTCATATGGAACAGGCTATTCCCAATACGGCTGCATTGTGAGGCGAAGTTTATGACTCTGGGAAGCCTTTATTCGGCGCAGGGGCACAGTAATTTACGGGCAGTATCTCCTCTCCCTTTTTCTCTTTTAAAATATAGGTTTGACGTGCATACCATTTGCATGATAACCCAACAACAAACGAAATTATTCCTTTCAGCGTCATTCAGAAGCCTTTCCATCTAGTAAAATGTTTGGTTCGTCATCTCATAAATAGTTTAAAACTTGAAAAAATGCATACCTAACGATGATCATTCTTAGCGTGCAGCCTTAACATATGTGAAATAGTAAATAGGTTGGGTCACTTTCGTCGTTTATATCAGTAATTTTTTATTTTGATACGGTAAAACTTGAAAGACTTAGTAAATATAGGCCTATAAATATTTGCTGCTGGAGGGGTAAGGAAACTTGACACTTGAGTCAAAGACGGAACAATAAACTGAAACGCTACTGGGCTCCAGGACAATTTAAATCTCAGTATGCCGAGTTGATACCTAAAAGACAACAAAATTGTTTTAACTTAGTTGACGCGTTCTCGGAAATTTTCGTTGACAAAGACATGATTTGTCGTACAATACACATAACATGGTGCAGTATCGCCTCCTTGCACAATATTCAGTGATAGCGTTCAATGTTGGGACTTCAAGAAGCAAACTTGACATTTGATTGACGAAATGAATTTAATGAAGTGAACGCGCATATCTGTGTTGATTATTTGCTATATTATTCGTCTGTAAGTGTCGTTTAAAACGACTCACCACTCTGAAGTCTGCATGTCTAATTTGTAAAAAAACACGCCAAACGGCTCTGAAGTATTATTTCTTTATAGAGAGACAAGTTAGGTATGTAGTTTCTTTAAGGATTTCAGTAGGTGTCACTAAATTTAGTGTGATGCTTTTTTATATTTTTTATTAGTTGCGATACGCAAACTAATAGGGAGAAAATATAGTTTGGACTATATCGAAATTATTAAGTGAAATAACTTTTAGAATTTCTATTTTCAAGTAAAGTACAAACACGAGAGCGAAGAAATCTTATAATCTTATTAGGTACACACGCACACTGAAAGAAAAGTATTGTAGGAACCATACTTTTGTTAAAATAAAAACAACATTCCAGTTTGGTTGTCGTTACTATCTACATTTATTACATTAGTTACATTACATTAATTGTTCCTCTAACATTCTGTTCTGTAGAAGTAACAATCTGTTCGGCAGAAGTAGCAAAGAGCATCTTTCTTTTACAGAACAAATAAATACTTCTACAGAACAGATTGTTATAGGAACAATCAAGATAGTAACAACAACCTAACTGGACTGTTGTCCGTATTTTAACAAAAGTATGGTTCCTACAACAATATATAGTCGCTGACAGGTGGACGTTGTTGGATGAACACACTAAGTAACTTGCTCGGTAGAATTTTTTATATAGATTCAAATAACTGAATACTTCGACCTTACTCTGTATTGTTTGCAGTCATACGATGCACAACTGTGTGCCAGCGTTTGAACAAATAATGCGCAGTCCGCCTGCAAATTACACCTCGTATATTTTAGACAAAATGTTGGGGTAATGTAGGTGCAAAAATATTAAAATGTACGCGGTTTATTGCTATGAAATAATTGGGGTGAAAATCAGGTCGATATTTAGTTGTATTTAAAAATATTACCTAAGCCATTATAAAACTATCATGCATGGCCTGAAAGTTGTGGTCGTTCTCACAGAGAAAGTACTTCACATTGCAGCATGAAAGCCAACTGAAGCGTCACAAATCGTAGTTGCATCACCAGTTGGCGATATGTCCAGGTCTCATGGACGTTCATACAACTGTGAGGGACATCACTTGCCGAGGAGAGGATCTGCACGTAGCCCCTGTCCCAGGACTGGTCGAGCGAGACTCGTTTGCAGTTGAGTTATGTTAATGAGAATACGTCTGGTTAGTTGACTTTTAAGGTGTCCACCTACACCGCGCATGAATAAGTGCCTTGCATAAGTGTCACAAATTCACATTTATAACAATACATATCTTACACTAACCAAGGAAAATAAATCACATTTCTCACTATTCCAGAACATATTTTATCTCTCTCAGACATCTCTCATATTTCAAAAGTTAGTTTGCAGCCAGACAGCTGGATAATGACATATTAGTCGCTAAAGCTCGCAATGCGAAATTCCGCTTAACTTTCTAATGGCCATTCAACCGAAAAATTATAGAATAATAGCTTAAATCATTTATGCAAGGAATGTTACACACTTTTCACTATAACTCACTTTTAAGAAGATTAATTTTCACATGTGTGTTAACTGTAATTTCAGAAAAAATGCTGGATTTTCTGTCTACCTTTTGGAGAAATGATAGGTAACAACAACTTGATTAAGTAAGGTTATAATATTAAAGCACACTGCCGTAGCTCACTAAGCTATCCTCAGAAAGAAGCACCTAAAAATTAATAAAATTAATAATGTACTGTAAAAATGGTGCAAAGTAACCCTTGCTTGATATATATATTTGTTAGTCTGAATATAAAAATACAACTATTTTATAATGAGTTGTTTACCATTTACGACTCAAACCAACAGATGTGCAGTAAGTTAATGAATACTTATTCCAACAGATTAAACTCGATCTATACATATAGCTAAAACTTGGAAATAATCAATGGCAACAATGCGTTTTTCAATTATTGAGAATTGTGAAAAGTTCTTACACGCTGAGTAAATAAAGCTTAATTTTCTGTTTCACGTGCAACATAAACCGTAAAATGTAAACATTCTAAGATGTCTGATAATATATTATCCTTCGTGATATTATAACTTTAGTTAATTATTGGGGGAGGAGGAGGGATGAGAGAGTAATTACTTGTAAATGGTTACATTTATGCCTCATATTATTCTTATAGAAAGAAAAAAAATCTAGGTAAAGTGCGTAGCAACAAATATTCTCGTACTACAGTTAACGTTTATTTGCTGTTTAATAATTTTACTGCGAACTAGTTAGTTAATAGTGTAGCTTTGTTGACTAGGATAATATAATATCACCAGCAAAAAAATTTCATGCGACGAGGATGGGATTCGAACCCACGCGTGCAGAGCACATTGGATTAGCAGTCCAACGCCTTAACCACTCGGCCACCTCGTCCTGGTGTGACTGTTGTTGCCGTTATTGTAATATATTTGCCTTACAGTTATCTCACTTTGTTTTCCTTGACCTTGAGCTACTATTAGCTGCGACAAGACATGTAACACGTAACACCTTACACAACATATACTATAAAGCAGATACAATCACTCTCTTCTATCAGTTAGTACACACGCCTGGGTTATCACTGCATGCTTTATGAGAATTCACACACAAATATGTGTTCGTTATGGGGAACCGATGACACAGGACTTTTTAAATAAAGTAGTTTCTCCTACCAAATTATTTCTTCAATTGCCAATTCGGTTTTCGTTAAGCTCTAAATTCATTAATCTTTAAGGTAATAAAACAACCGAACCTCAAAATAATTAAAGTGTTGTTACTGTTTGAGATTGACTTTCTTTAAATATAGAAACTGAACGAATCGAATAGTAAAGAACAAAAAGCTGTTAATGGTACCAGTATTGTTTTTTGACTAAACAGAGAACGTTACCTGCGCTTCTCTCGGATCAAGCTTCGTAGGTTGCTAGTAAATGTGCCACTGCATAAACTCCTCTCATCTACGCATACTAAAATATCTTGACACGTTATGTTGACTTGTTGATATTAGACAAGAACCTATACCAGGACCTTCTAACTCACCTGATTTCAATACACTTGTGTATTCATGCTCTGTCCACATTTTTGCTTCTTATTACGTATATGTCACATTTCTACAATTCACCTTCACTTCTGAATCGTTCTGTATATGTAAGGCATGTATGTGTGTATATAACATATACATATGTGTACCATCTTAATGTATATAATGATTCACTGAACAGAAATGTTATGCGAAATGCTATTTTCTACGACAAATAATGATATTTCGTGCTAATCCTGTATTGCATTTACATATAAAACTGCTGGTTTTCTTATATTTTTATTTATAAAGTACATTTATTTAAAACAGATGAGAATGATTTATAGCAGAAAATTATTTTTCACTAGGGCAAGTAAGATTTTGTGATCTTCCAACTTGTTTTGCACAAAGTATTTTTTTTTAAATTAAATTATGTACTGGAAATTAGATATATATTTTAATTGATTTGAAAATGTGTATTTAAACATTCTAGAAAAAAATGGCACAGAATAGTAACGAAATATAGTGTTATATGTTCAGCTTACTCGGCTTAACAATCCGTATTAATACATTTATGAGTTTATAATGAACATTATAAAATTAGTTAATTAACAACGTAAACATTTATAACGAGTATTTTCCATCAGATAATATTACTGTGAAATGGGTAAAATTCTCTAAATAATAGCCGGAATTTACCTGTTCTTATTTCAGTGAAGCACGAACGCTATTTTTGTAAGAATAATATTATTAATGTACTGTACGTACATTGGCATGGTGTTGATTGTCAAGTCAATATAAAATACGAACACTTGAGCCTGCGTAGAGCAGACTTGTAAGAGGCATCAATGTTGCTGTGGTTGATGACAGAGGCGTATTCTGAGGACGAGTGTGGCATCTCCCGCACCCAGACAACAGCCACACCTTCGACTGGTTTGTTGTCGCTGCTGCGGGCCGTTGTTCATTCCAGATACACGACCACTGCCGCCTTCCTGGAACATGTTCCTGGCCAGGGTCAGCGTTGTTATTTACCAGTCGTGTCTTTAAAACTGAAGCTGATGTCACACTCTTCATATCACGATTGCCTTGCTGGTCAGCGCAGTTTACTCTTCGCGTGTTCAGTGTCGACAACTTTACTTCCAGTGCTGCGTCATTTCTCAAGAAAAGTGTCATCTGTTAGCGTCGCAATCAAGTATATCACGTTCGGCGTTGTGTCTCAGAAATACGTCTCTCAGGTAAAATACTTGTTTTAATTTCCTTTCTTCTATAATGGCATCGGGCCCATGGCGGCCGAAAGGTCAGACTATTTCCCTCCTTCCAAGGCGATTCGTGGGTATCGTACCGGCCCATGCCACTGGTCGGCGGGTTTTCTCGGGGATGTCCCGTTTTCCCCCGCCCTTTCATTCCGGCACGGCCCCATACTCACATCATGTCACCCCTCGCCAGCGCCTAATACCTCGATGTTAAGCGCTGACCAAAATCTCTTAACTCTCACTATAATGGCTTCGAGAAACCTTCAGATTTCAATGACTATAGTTTGCATTATTTATGTTTCCTTGCATAATCATTCGTCCGACTGCACTTCCATTACCAGCGGTTTTAGTGGCATGCAAATACTTAAAGAAAGACGATACGATCAAAGTATGCCACCAAACAAAAATGCCGCGAGTTTTGCAGGAAAACTGTTTGTTCGCCGACCGTTCTTATCGCCTGGGAAATACGTGTTTCGGGTTTGATACATTTTCGTAATTTTTAGAACAAATATGTATAGAAAATACCTTCTACATGGATAAAATAGGTTCTATCCAATACCTCATAGCGTTTTTGACTCTGAAAATGTTTCTTTTTAAGAAGGTAAACTAGTTTTGAATATGAGTAAATTACACATTATATATATAATCTTCAACATGATAGTTTGTTGTACAAGAAATGTATAACATAATTTGTTTCATTGGACGAAAATACGTAGTCGGCTGAGTATTGTTAAGGGCCGGACAAATGTCCGAGGACTATATTCGATATTTTCAATAAATGTTACATTTTGTAATATAGCTCAAGTACTAATGTGAGAAAATTTTGAGACAGGACAAATAATTTTTTTTTTCATTAATTAGGGCAATGACATTGATTTGATATTTTTATATTTCTCAGTAAAATTGTTCAAATTAAATTATATTAACAGCTTGTTCTGCGTCTTTAAATAAATGTGTTGCAGACCCCAGTGAATAGTTAATAAGTTTTATGGAGATGAATTAAGGCGTTTATATGTAGTTGTATTGTAATATTTTACTAAATTTTAATTCACATTAAACTTATCTAAATACGAAAGATTGCATTCGAGCGAATATTCCCACTCCACAGAAATGTCTTACAGGAGTCGATTTGGTTTGAAGAAACGCTTGAGCTGGTGTATATAATTGTAACTTATTAATTACTTTTTTTATATTTACGTTGCATAATATTTCACGCTTTCAACGTCCGTAATTGGGTTTTATAACAAAAAACGCAATTTTAATTTTTTTATGATTTTATCACATTTTTTTATATTTTGAAGTCGCGATAAACCGAAAGATAGGCCTTTAAAACTTAGAACTTAGGAATAAAATATTTTTGGCACTTCAACAACAAAACGTGCAAATTTTTGAATATTTGAAAGACACGAGGGTGGAGCAAATGGTGGTTTAGCCACACATTCGCTCTTAGAAAATCATTAATTCCCTTCTTAAATATCGCTGACAATACTTTTGTTTATATAGAACACTGGGAGAAAAAGGCTTTAGTTCCCTCCCCCGTTTCCCACTAGCAATGCGATGTTCGATAAGCCCATGATTCTCTGATCGGTAAGTAACTTTCCTGGATGTAGCTTAATAGACTCTGGCCTGCAGACATACACGCTACTTAAAATGTTCAACTTTACGAAAATAAAACGCTGTAACACGTGCTAAATGTGGTCATTATATTTCAATTGTTATTGAGAAACAAGGCAGTGTGATATTAGAGCAAAGAAGCGAGAAATGTCAACCAATTCATCTTCATATTTCGAGCGATCAACACAAAACTGCAATAAATGTGTCTTTGTTTATGACTGCCAGAGTAATTACCTTGTACATTAGTTCAAATGCTTAAAATTAACTCTTAACTATTGTGTTGTTGACTCTGTAAAGTTAAAAAAAATTAAAGTAGGCCTATTCTGTATTCATTGCAGATTCAGTTTATTATTCATAACTAACTAAAAACTTTTAAAATAGTGTTTGTGTATATTACTTTTTTTAATTACTTTCGTAGTTTGTGCTTTCTTTTAAGGACTACTTTTAACGAAAGAACATATTCACATCTACAAGCTCACTTCGAAACTATATAATATAGAGTTTTCCACTATGACATTAATTCCCAATGATTTTAAGACTGAGAGCATAGAAAGGTTTGGTAGTTGCAAAATGCTTATGCATGCCAACTTTTAATAGTTTTATAAAAATGTTTGATTTGTGTTCCTGCTGTAACATGTAGGATTTTGAAACGTTATTTTTCTCACATCACCCTTACATCTAGTTTAGTGTGTTCGCTGTAAACTAAGCGATGTTTCAGTCGGGCGAGCAATATATTCTTGCAAGTTTCCACTGGCTTCTGAAATACTGCATTTCTCGCAATGCTCAAGAAAAATGCAGATATCTGAAGACGTTTGCGGCCAGGGTATGCGATATTCTCAGTTATTTTAGCGACGAGGGAGATTTGCTCTCCAAGGTTGATGTACTGTAATGGTAGGATCTCAGTGGAGAAGAGCACATTTCTGCTGAAGCGTGATATCAGATTGCAGGTGTCTTCGACCTGTGGAAGTGTGAACAGTTCCTACATATCCAGGTTAACAACTGAGGTTCTGGAGGTTTTTGTCGAGAAAAGAAGTTCCAACACAAGGTCGTGAAGCAGACCACATCTCACATTAACTTAAGACCGTCTCGCACAGTTTACATGACGTCGTGTGGGTTGCTTGACCCCAAATGCTCACATTATCTTGATTTACCTTCCTGGATACACTGGATCAGGTTTAATCTCGGAACATCGCCTCCTTTAGAAATTTTACCAAGTTGAGTTGCGTGCAGCAGCAACGTGTAATAATATGATTTTATACCGTCTTGTGTAGTTCCCGGTGAACTTTGATATTGGGTAGTTGAGATTGTCATGGAACTTAACAGGCTGATTTTATCGAGTTCCAGATAAACGCCCGTTGCACCCTGGCCTCCGAAATATCTCAACCACTTCATGTAATTCTTTTAAATTCCGTTAATTCTATGGTCCAGCATGCAATTCAACGAATGTTACATTCTTACTTTCCATCGTTCCATAGTCATCAAATTTTTAAAGATCATTCAAAACAGACCGTATTCTTTTGTTAGCTAAATAAGAGTTGACAACAATCTGTGTCAATGATTCTTATTTTATATAATATATGGGTGTGAAATGGGCCGCTGTTGCACAGTGACTATAGCAATCGTCCTCCCCCCCCCCCAAGACGATCCGGGTTCGATTCCCGGCGGAGTGCAAGTGGGAATCGGTGAGAATCTCCCGTTTACCACGTCCCTCTCATTCCGACGCCACTCCAATGTAAAGTCTCATTTCATGCCATCCTCTGGGACAAGCAGATGTCTACGGGTGCTCATTCGTAGACCTACATCCGGGGTGTTACCCTAGCTCCCTGGTTTCTTCCTCATACGAAACGTATGTACTTATTACTTGTATTAGAGGTTGTAACGTGACAATATTACATTCTAATTCTCTCTAAAATACTTGGAATGTGATTTTCAATATTTCCGTTGTAACGTGCCCAGACACAGCAAGGAGTATTAATTCCCTAGTATCTTAATTTCTGAAGTGCTTAGTTAAGTTTATTTGACCGGTGTCGTGCAGGCAATGTGGCCTTATAAATTTCAAGGCCGTGAATTTTTTCTTCACCTTGGCGGAACGAGGAATATGTTGGCGACGCATGCGAGGTGACGGTGCTCAAGTCTCTATCAATGGTACTGGTTGTTGTCTTCCATAAGTCGCTGGAGTGAGGACACGCAGTGTTGTGTTCTCCTCGAGTACTGCTAACACGGCCTTGCACAGAGCATAAGGCTCGGCATTCATGTTCGCCTGAAGGAGTGTTCCACGCTGCGTATCGTTACCCGGCCATGCGCGCTTCCACACACATCGCTTATTAGCTTCGTGGTTCAGCTCCTTCCGTTCTCTACACTACTCTTTACACACTCTCACTTTTAATAAAGCCTTGTTCGATATTATAACGTTTACTCAAATTCCCATGTAAAAAGGTTGTGACGGTCCTATTTTATTGATACTTTTATATATATAGATTAATGTGGTTTAGGTTAATTGTGATGATTAATTGTAATGAAGGGGCCTTTATTGTCATATGTAACATATTGTCATCCATTTTAACTTCAGTATTGATTGTGAGGGGTCTGTGGGATCCTATGATAGGCCAGTATAAAACACTATAAAATATGACTA
>PNEQ01003052.1:47868-106628 GCA_003012365.1 Medauroidea extradentata | reverse complement strand
AATTGAAAATGCCATTTTCATTGAAGTTGGATTCGTCAGTAAACAATACCAGTGAGGGAAACTCAGGATTTTGAAGAGATTCTTCGCGAAATCGCTCGCAGAAGTGGACCCGAAGGGGGTAGTCCCTTGGGTTAAGCTTCTGAACTGTGGTTTTGTGATACGCCTTGTATCCATTGCCCTTCAATACCGACCAGACAGCTGTTTTCGAAATACCTAATTGTCCAGCGATGCGACTGGTGCTGGTGCAAGGGTCGTTATCGACCCGCTGGAACACAGCCTCCCGGACCACGTTGGGGAGAGGTTGGCGAGCCCCACGTTCTTGATGAGCCTAAGAAAATGTTATGTAAATTAGGTTTTTTGTCCGACATAACGGCACGTTTGGATACAAAACATCGTTATGTGTTTACTTACTTGCACAGAGCCAGTTTCACGTAGTCGACGATCGACAGTCGAAAAATAGACATGGCTCGGTAAAACACGCTGCTGAAATCTTTCTGCATACAGACGCCGAGCTACAAGCGCATTTGAATTTGCAGCACCAAAACACAAATGCATATCTGCCTGTTCATTGAAAGTAAACCTGTTCATTTTTGTGGTAGCACTGTGACCAACAAAGCTTTCGCTGTACAGTCGATTCACAGTTGCACTACTAATTGCACTATTGACAACACCAAACAAAGATGCAAACACACACATGCCCACACAGGACTGCATTCAACTGCCACCTCTCTTTCCTTGTTCGTGTGAGTCAAGGCTACCACACTGTCTTTTAAAGAACGAGAACAAAATGGGAATAAGAACAATGGATGGGACCAAGATTCGAACCTGGAAGGCTGCCTTCAAAACATGCACTGAGCCATGCTGACATCATGAAGATGTGGGGAATCGTTGCAATTGTACCTGCGCCATATTTTGAGCTGCTAACTGACGACTACGACGTGACGCAGGTGTGACATCATATTAAATCTTAGTCACCAAATTTAAGGCATTTCCTGTTCGATTACCCCCAAGTGTCCTATATAAAAAATACCTGTCTGTATGTCCTCTACGTCACTACAGAGAATTTTAAACGTTAAGCGCGGACGCCCTGTATATATGTGTGTGTATATATATATATATATATATGTGTGTGTGTGTGTGTGTGTGTGGTGTGTGTATGTGTGTATGTGTGGTGGTGGGTGGTTGGGTGCATGCGTGTGGGTAATGCATGTAAAACAGTTATTTTATAATGTATTCAAATCAATTGTATTTCTTACAGTGACTTGTCCAATATATTTGTACCAAAATGTACACGAAATTATCTCATGAATGCACTATACTATACTAAACAGAATGAAACTTAGTAGGTAGTGGATTTTATTTTTGGAGGAGTTGCTGATGGTGAAGGGGGTTGGAAAGTTTTGGAAGGTTTTGAGAAGTGTTTGCGGAAGCGGTTAGAAGTTGCCACCAGAGGTCATCCTATTGTGACTGAAATTAATAATATAGGCCTACATTATAAAAAAAGTATAGGCAGTGTTTACTTATTTAACTTTAAAAAATTGGAATACAGGGCATAGCTGTCTTCTTCACCAATAGATCATGCTATGAAGTTCAGTAGGTATGTTTCTTTCATCTATAGTATTTGGAATACAAGATTACCAGAAGTGATGTAGAGCAAATTAATGTATGCTTCTCTCTTTTAACTGTGTACGTACGTAAACCCGAGTATGACTAGGTTTTTACATAGGCCTACCTGGAAATACTCCTTTTTAAGTGTGCCACCAACCACACGTTTAAAATGTGTTGCAGAGTGTTCATAAATCCTTTTTTTTTTTTTTTTTTTTTAACTACTTCACATGTGCCCATTGTGTTAATGTAAGAAAAGAAAATACGCTAAAAACAATGATGAAAACATTGACTGTTAATCAGGAAAATCATTTCTGAGGCCCTCAAAATGGTTAAAAATAGTTTTTTTAATAGGTGGTATCTGAAAAACTACTCATGGGATATGTGTAAATCTATTCTAGAAATATGCAATGACTTTGATTACAACTTTCTACCAATAAAAAAATGGATTCTTCACTGAAAGCAGTCATGCGAGTAATCTTCGATACCAGTGCACAACATTTCATTGTCTTCTGCTAGCTGTGATACTACACCAGATGATTTGGTCAATATCAACCTTGGCGCTGTGCGCCTCTCACACAAACACACAGCAAGTAGGTGGGCGCTTCAAGATAAAATCTATGTAAAAATACGTAAGCAATGGGGAAATAAACATTATAACGGCACTTGTTAAAGTACTGCCTGTTAACCAAAACTTATAGCTATTGTCTGCGTTTTGGGAGCAGATGTTAACAGTGCAGGTAAACTGCCATAGTGCAAACAGCAGAGTAGGGCAACCATAAAGTTTTCAGATTTGGTTTGAAAAAGTCTTTTGTGAATGTTATTTATTTCAACTTTTTAATTGGTAAATTTTTTGTTAATTTTTTTTACTAGGCTATAAATAAATGACTGGAAATTTTTAATTTTTATTTGGAAAACCTGGAAATATCAGGAAAATTTGATGTTGATATTCTGTAGGAACCCTGAACAGGTGTAATGGCCCTGCTACATTGAGACGGTTAGATTGTCGCTGTCAGGTTGGCGCGTTCATCTTCTTGCTGTGTGCTGCAATGAGAGACGTTGCTTTGCTGTTAGAGTCTAGTTCCAGCAATACATAACAGATGGCAGTTCAATTGCTGTTCTTTTTCTAATTGCAAAATTTTGTTGCCAACGATGCTGTAAATATTTTAAAATAAGTTTGATACAAATTGTAGTGCACACGAATGAACACTTTATATTTAAAGTGGCTCGTAATTTTCGTGGCACATATATATGGCTAACCAAAACACTCTGGTGGCCATCTGATGAACTAGAGTCTGTGGATTGTTGGTAAGTTGTTGGTGAAAGATAAAAGTTCGCCATCTCCATTGTGCCTACAACAACAGGACGACGACTCTGACGTTATGGTCACATTCTCCAATCTAATGGCAGAATGGCAACGACTGAGCACCGACAGAATATTCACAGTCTCTATCTAGCAGGGTCTTAAGTTTGGTATTAGTATGGTAATTTCGTTGTTGAAAGTGATTGTGGTTTGCTTAGGATGTAGAGTAGTTTTCAGATGAGAGTGAAATGTTCGTGCATGTGGCAGGGAGGGAGAGTGACAGCGGTAAGGGCACGGTGGGACGGAATCCTACAGGCGGGGAAAGCATTCAAGGGGAATGTTTACACTACACAAACTAAAAACACAGCAGTGTACTTATCTTCTTAAGCAGTATTTAGGTGAATCCGTGGTGTGTAGCTTGTAGGCGCTCAGGCTTGCGATGTAATGGGTAGGATTCTGTGGCCCAGGTCAATCCCAGTCAAAATTTATCAAACGTAACAATCTTTAATGATCTCACTGCACTGTCACCAAAATGCTAAATAATAATAAAATAATCATGTTCATAACATTACACAAACTCATGTACAATTTCCCTCCCATATGGCTGAATTTAGATACGAAATGTGTTTCTCATACAATTATCCACAAAAGTTTTGAAATCACAACACATAAGAAGAGTAACTGTTTGACAACAACATAGAAAAGTCGCACATACTTCGTACTTTCGCTCATTCTGTGTCCGATGATAGAGACCTGAAGTTGTCGCTCATATTATCATCGTGGTCACTTTCGCACACATTGGAATCTGAAGATGCAGTATCTACGTTTATTGCAAACTCGTTTTCCATTGCTGTGTCGAATAAATGTTGCAACACATACTTACACTCTGCTTTTTGGACGTGCCTACAAACTGAAGCCCAATCTTGCTGCCCTACTGCTTGAAATTTTTCCTCAAGCAGACACAGTACATCAGACAGTTTTTTACAAAGCCCCAAGTTTTTTCTATTGGGTTCAAATTTTGGTGGTATGGCGGTAGACAAAGCAATGAATGTCCATGCTGTGACAATAGCAAATGAAGTTTGCGGCTTGTTTTGTTTAATCAGCGCATATAATTCTGTTTGGTCGAAGAGAGTGGGAAATTAATGCTATGATCATTCAACCATTTGATGTAGATTTTTCTTGAGCTTGATGTCGGTTGTCACATTGTGATAAGATGCATTATTAAAGATTGGTACAGAATTTGGTTTCAAATTTGGGATTAACTATTCCTGTAACCACTTCAAGAAATTCTTAAAATTCACGTCATTGTGGTGATTACCTGATTTGATGCCAGGTTTAAATATAAGTAGGCTAAGACATTTGGTACAAACCCATCTTTGCCAACAGCATGCACAATTATTAATCTCTGCCCTCTAGAGATAGATTTCTTAGGACCTGTACTAGAGCCGTCTATACATTCCGTCGATACTGTATGAGAACTGTGAATGTACGTCTCATAGACATACATAATGTTTCTGTTTTGTGACATGTATATGTGAATCGCACGAACATATGATCTCGTGACGTTCTGTGATTAGTTGCCTTTTGTCAGTCGTCTTCTTCCAGCAGACACTCAAGTTTCGGAAGACGGCGCCTTAATGAGGACTTCTCCCTTTTGTAATTGATAGATTTTACCAGTTTCTAATGGACAGCTGATATTGTAGGTCAACACTTTTCAGCTACATAACAGTCATTAATGGTTCGTCAAACAATGTCAAAGTCATCTACACTTGCCTTGGTTTTCCTTTTGTGTTGTGTTTATGGTGTGTAATAAAATGCAACGGTGTATCCTCCTTAGCTTCACTGCCTTCTTTCTTAATTTTATAGACTGTTACACAGAAATTCTAGTTGCTGCAGCTACGCGTTTGGCGACCTCGTCTAGCTGTATTTTTACGCCACCTGATAGATTCTTCTTGCATAAAGTTTAGCACTTTGTAAATAATTTCCCTGCTCTGGCTGTGAAGAACCTTGCCTTGTGTAAATCCTGCTTTAGAAGAACTTGACATATTAAACCCATGTTTATTCACAAACTATTGCAAATAGCACAGAGAAAGTATAAGCGTAAATATTTTGAAAACTTGTAAAAATTTTAAGAAACACTGCTGTGAATACGTGTGAAGCCGAATGTTGTCACAATCAACGGGACTTGCTGTCGACAGACACTACCTCGCTTCCTCTCCGGCCGGCAGACAAGCGTACACTAGCGACCTCCCCTATTTTAGAGAAGTGGACTCGTCTGATTGATTTTGGGTTACTGCACATTTCATTCTCAATTGGTAACTATTCTACAGTGTGTAGGTCTGTAGGCTTTTTAAAAGAATAGTTTTGTAGCTACTGGAATTTGCACTAAAAATTCCACATAATTTTTTTAAAGTATGATTTTTTAGTTTAGTGTGCTGGTCTGTTTCGAGTAGACCATTTTATTGTCTGTTAAACATTGTCCAACATTGTGTTTGTTCAGTTGGGGAACTGCTATGAGCAACTAACAATTCCATGTAGGCACCATTAAATGCAAAAATTATACGTATATATACTAGACCGAGATTGTGTGTTGTTTAGCTTGTTAATTTTTATCACGTATCCTTACATGCTGTAGGTGGTCACTTGGGTAAATGTATTATATTGCACATCTAGGTCAATAAGAGCAGAAGCAATGAGAGCAATCCAGGCATGCACATCACTCCTCCTCCTGGCCTCAAGCCACAAGTCACTGAACTGGCATTCAGTCTACTTGCTGATAGCTCACTTCCATGAGACATTTAGTGGTGACTTTCATTTTATGGCGTAATACTGTAGACCTATATCCATTTAACCCCTTCAGCATTTTTATTTCAATGTTTTCAAAAAAAATTCAAGGTTATAAACAATAAATACATGTTTTTAGGCAACAAAATTAGTTATTAAAAAAATTAATTTTGAAAGTTTCTTACTATCTTTTTCCTAGTTTTTTCAACTGATATACAACCCTAGATATCTCAGGCAAATGTCTGAAGATATTAAAGATCCTGCACCTAGATCCTAGACCTTTTATACCTATAAAAATCTGCAAAAACAATAATTTTTGGGATTTTCGGCCACAGAAAAATGGATTTTAAATGTTATTGGACCACCTGTAATGGGTGATGGGTGTACCGGTATATGTAACATTCTTTAAATACTATTCCTAAGTAGACATCCATTCGACTGCCTGGGCAGGCAGTCTCAGTGTCTGCTGCTATAATGAATTTTTATGTTTTCTGTGATGTGCTGATGATATTATCAACTCTGGTGGTATTAACACCTACGTTTAAAGTTTTATACAAATCACATTTACAACAATATATATGTATAACCAAATATGATAGGTTTAATGATGTTAACCTATTACGGGGTATGTTGAGTGAACGACTGGAATACTCAACCGTTGATAAAATCCGAACTACTGGTATGCTTCATAATTAGATGAGAATTTTTTGCTTAGTAGATATTTTATTAGCGAATGTCGATTTATACATCACTAGGCAGTAGTATGCTTTGCTTTTTAAAAAAAAAATTAAGAACTTTTTTAAAGTGCTTGTAACCACAAACTCCATAAAATTAAAATCTTTAATTTTATAATTTTTAATATGATACTATCCAGGTCTGTTTGATAACCAGATTTTACGTTTTGATTTGAAAATAATGTTAACATCTGTAAACCTCTGCGCGAGAGGTTTTTTGTTAGTGAAATTATTTTCACATCAAAACATGAGTAGCCTGTTTTTGAAATTCTGTTGTTATAGATACCTGGATATTCCCATATTAAAACAACAATTGAGTATATAACTCGTTCGCTTGACGTCAGGTTGTATAAAAAATTGAGATAACAATTTTTTCTGTCTAAAACATGTAGGTATAACTTATATATATTTATTGTTTAATATGTTTAACAACTTATAGTATTGCAAACATTGCAAAAAGAACTAGATGTTTAAAGGGTTAAACCAACAGAAACAGAACCAAACTGCAGTTAGCTAGCACAGTTTTTAGGAATTTTTTTAACGTAGAAATAGTTAGTCACCTTTAAACTAGGCTATATCACTTGGCCACTTGTTCAGATCCTGACAACTCAGCTACTACAGAATCAATGGGATTTACAATTCTCTCCATGATTACCTTGTTCGACTTGTAACAAAATTTAATTGTAAAACTTAGTATTTGCCTGAAATTTCAAAATAGAATGAAAATAGCAACCAGACCACATTCAGAAAATCCAACTGCCAATTACTTGACAGTAACCCAATACGTATTTGTATGTTCAGGTTGCTCGGAAAAGGTCCAAAGTGTAATGGGTGATATACAGGGAAACAAAATAAATCTTTTACGCAATAGAATGTGGGTCTGGAAATGATGAATTTTAAAATTGTGGAATGTGAAATGCATTGTAATAAACTATTTAATTACACCCAAATGTTACCTTAGATGCTTGAATGCCAGCAGCACACACACAAGCCTCACACCGGCACGCAGCATTTGAACATGTTCTAGGATTCCCTGTTTAGGAACCAGAACTGGTTGTCAAGATGCTTGAGTTTCCAGTTGCTGCCACATATGTCAGATAATTGTCTGCAAGCTGTACGTGGTGTTAACTGCATACTGGTGAAACTCCTTGCTGGGACTGACTGACACCTCATGCTGCTGCCAGCAGTTATAACCTGAGCTACCTTGCGTCATATCACACTCTATGACAAAACATGTACATTTTTGTTCCCTTTATTACCCCTTCTATTTTGATAAGATATTTTGCAAGCATTCTTTAGTACCTTGCCTACTAGAAATTCAACTGACTAAAATTCTGTGATCAGGTGTGGGCTCTTCGACCAATCAGATATACCGTGAAGATGGGTACAGGCAAGAAGAACATCAATTTGAGGATCGTAGCTTTCACTGTCAGGTGGACAAAACAACGTTCTTGTATGGTGTGTTTGATGGTCACGAGGGCGTCCAGGCAGCAACATTTGCTCTACAGCGCATGGCAGCAGAGCTGGTGTTAGGGCAGCTGAATGGCAAGACCACTAATGAAGAGGTGAAGGAAGTTCTGAGGTAAAAATGTACTGTTATTTTACTTAAGAATAGCTTTTACGAAGAATATTGTATTTACTTTGTTAACACTTCTGTTCATAAATAATGCCGTTTACATTGCACAGTTGTATTATTGTAATCCCTTAAAAATGTCTTTACGCTAGGGGCTTTGCTTCAGAGGAGAGTTATAGGGATAAATAAGTAACTGAATAAGAACGGTTCTACATGTTTATAGGGAAGTTATATGGAGACTACATGATAATTAATTTGGAGGGTAACGGTTGTTTACAGTGAGAATAGATAAATTACTTGAACTAGACTGGATGATTTAGGTTTACTCTATAGGCCTAATCGGAGATGACGTTCACATTTTGCCTTTTATGCTAGAGGCTGTGAGGATGTAGTTGACAAGCGTTTAGTGCTCTTCTAGAGACTCGATCCTGGACCCTCTCCATGATATGGTGAGCCTAGGGCTGTCCATCTCATCTTCTAGGTGACCATAATTAGACAACCCCAGTTTGGCTAGCTATACTGCTCTATATTGCTGTCTAGCTGGTCTCCATAGTAACTTTTGGGAAGTGTTCGGTGTTGGTAGACTGACATAACGCCAGCCTACTTGCATGTTAACAGCACTCAGAACATTCCTCCACCCCTGACGTTTCTTCAGATGTGTGGTCCTTCATTGCATCCTGTAGTAGAGATGGAGAAACTTGAGATAGTTAATTATACTTAAAGATCTTCTGGCAGAGAGAAAATTGAAAAAAGTTGGAAGGCTTCTTCAACATGGATAGGATATCATTAAGTTGATATATGGTAGTGAAAGACGGAAAACTTGGGTTAATGAACTGCCAGTATTTTCATGGTGCCAAGTGTATACTGTGAAGGCAGTGTTTTGCTGAGGTGAAGGCCGGTGGTAGCTTTGGTCGGAACGGTTTATGCTGTGACGTGCAAATTTCTTAATTTCTTCCTACACTACCTCTGCTCCTATTTGCTTTGCTGATAAATCGTTGTAAGTTCACTAGTGTGTCTGTATTCCACAGTGAATTTAAGTAAATCATAAATGGTTTCTTTGAAATTACATTTGAAATATCGCAAATTACTTCTACCGCACCTTCACAAATAATGCCTGGGGGCCGATTAAATATCACTTTTTGTGGGTGCAATGCAAAATTTGTACCTGCATTGCATCTGGTTGCGCTGCATTGGAATTAAATAATCATGTAATGCCATGGAAAACCAGTTTAACTTGCGCTGCACTTTCGTTGCGCTGCGTCGGTGCAAATAGCAGGTCGCGATATTTAATCGGCCCCCTGGTGTGGAAAATGTTGCAGTTATGTGCACGTAGAAGTGAATTGTAGTTAATCTGTCCACTCATATTACAAACAGATTATATCACCATTACCTAATTTTGCGGGAAAGCAATGGATAGTCAGAGGTACACACTTTCTGACATCACAGTCCATTGTGGGGAAACAAATGTATTTTTGCCATAGGGATCTGTGTTGAAAATTATTGCTAATTCTAGTTGTATTGAACTTTATTGCCAACTTCAGTATGTTGGAGTAAACAAAACTGGCATATCTATATGATAATTTTTGTAATGAGTCATAGAAACTTTTCGTTAGAAACGTTGGTGACGTTATTTTCTTTTTTGTTTTGATAAAGTCATGGTTGTATATGTGATTACAGATGTAATTTTATGGTAATCTCGATGGCAGTGGAAGTTAAGTTGAGAGGAAGGTTGGTTTGTCTAGCGAGCATTTTAAAATTGTAGAAAAAATACCTATGTTAGAAATGTAATTTTATTTGTTTTTAATAATAATAATTTTCAGTGTTTCTTATGATGTCCAACCTTTCTGTACTGCATTTCTTGTACAGTATTGCATACTTAACCTTTATACTCAGCAGACTCTTGCAATGGTTACATGCGTAATTTTTAGTTGGAAAAGCGATAGTTGAATGAAAAACTGGCATTTTATATAAATATTGAGTTTGTTGAAACTATTTACGTTAAAAGCAAGTGAACAGCCAGTATGCTGTGACTAATACATCCCTTCCACTTTTAGTTATCCACACATCTTTATTATAGACAGCTACAAATATACTATAACACATAACCTTTTTTTGAAAGCCTCCTACTACCTAAGGCACCAACATAACTTAAACTACAACTGATGTCAAATGAGCCTAATGTATTGATAGTTTTTGCCCCTTAAACTCCCATAATATGGCTTCCTCCTTTATTATATATCAACAGTTTGTTTACTATTTGTGTCTCACAGCGGACTGCAGAACTCTGTAGACAGATATGTAAACTTCAAAGTTCTGGTTAATTTCAAGTCATCCATAAAAATGCAATACAGAAGACAATTGTGGTATACGCTTCTTCACCACGAGAGATAAAGCCTGATGTTGGTGTCACAACAGTGTGACTGGTGCAATGCGAAACCAAAAATTATGGTTATTAAAATCACTAGTTTGGCTGCCGCCTGAGAAATACAAAAAAAAATATATATTACATATAAATAGTGCTTTGCCACCACAGAACTAACCTTTTATACGACAGCAATTAAAGTTTATGTTATTTAGTAATTTTTCTGTTTATTTGTAATATAGTTATGACATGCCCACGTGTGGAAATAAAACACAATTACGCATCTGATAAAAATGTTATGAATTGGTTATGGTAACAAACAATAATTTCTCGTAAAATATATAAATGCAATTTATTACTATCACCCACCTTTTTCACCAACATTTGGGCACAAATCTGAATTCCGTTTTTCAGCTTTATCGTGTTCGCGTCGCGAATAAAATATATGTACTTTCTGTCTGGTATTCACAGTATGTCCGCACTGATGTCACAGACTGATTGGCTGGCAAGTTATTTTGTTTGTGTCATACCCTTCACACTGCATCCATCGCACTATTGTCATTCCAGCATGATTCATGTAATGCGCAGTTGGCTGCGAGCAGTCTGCAGTTATATTTTTTTTATCCATTCACGTCACGCAGTGTGTGTGCAATTTTGTTTGCAGACAAAATATCAGTTTTAGTAAACAATGTTAAAAAATGCATCCCACAATCACAGTTTGTATTTTTAATTGTAAATATTTTTTTAAGTGTTGTTTACACATTTTGTTGTAATTTTATACTGTTGTTTAGTTTTTTCTATTGTATTCAATTTGGTTTATTTGTTTATTGCCTACAGAAATGCTGCATAAGTTTTTAACTGTGCAAACCCCCTTTAAAAACCTGCAGTTAATTTACCGGTATTTTTCAAAACTGTTTGGAAGAAGCTCATTTTGTTTACACCTGCTCGAAACATTGCATGTGGTTTGCTCAATTTTTTTACTTCGTGTGACTACAGAAACAGAATTTTATCGGTCGACATGTTGGGCAGTCAAAGTGAGACTTGGGTCAATCCGTACCTAGTGGTCCAAAAAAAATATCTTGGTAACTTCACCATTTTTAAATAAATTTATATTTTGTGTCTTGTTTACGTTATATATTGACATTTGATAACTGGCATACTGTAGTTACATTTTTATAGCTTATTATCTTATCCAGGCAGCAATTTTTTGTCGTGGTGCTTAGCAATTTTTAAGTTTGTAAGGGTTGGCATAAAATCCCGTATCTCGACTCTGGTAAGTCCTGGCACAGCGGAATAAAATCTGAGGTGCCCAGCACACTACATGGTGCAATTGTTACTAATATAAAATGTCAGTATGACATTATCCCACGATGCCAACTGTGGTCAAATTCATGCCTTTAAATTGTAAAAATGTGCATTTTTGTACATTTTTTTTCAATATGAAGGCACTTTGTGTTGCCCTTGAAAATATTTCTAGAAATATTTGAGTGACATTAGTTACACAAATTATTTGGAGCTGGAGACCATTGTACTTTTTTATTTTCAGGCTTGTAAAAATGTGATATTCGAGACTAAAGGATTTATAAAGGGATTATATTAGGAGAACGTGGAGGCCAAACCATTGGGCCATCACGACCTCGTCCATCATCCAGGAAAGGTTGTATCAAGATTGTCACAAACATCCATTTATGGGGTTATTTCAAAGATGAGGTTATTAATTTTTGTAATAGGGGAAAGACTCATAGGACATTCTGTATTGTTAGGTGCTCTGCGTGCCTCTTAAATATCTGAAATCAAATGGTTGGTTTTAGAGTTTTTTTTGGCGATTTTTAAATGTATTGTGGCATCCTTTTCGTTTGTTTTTATTATTTTACAGTTTAAGGTAAATGCTTTATTAATCATTTTTAAAAATTACATTAATGCATTAGCATGTAATGCTTGAACTGCACCTCAGTGTGTTTAAAAGAAATGTTTTTTTTTCCTTTGATGAAACTTAACATTCACCAAATATTCCTACCTATGAAATGAAAACATGTCCCAGAGTAAGTGAGTGAGAGATTTTGTTCAGTGCTTAACATTGAGGTCTTCAGCGCTGGTGAGGGGTGACATGAGGTGAGTATGGAGTAGCACCGGAATGAAAGGGCGGGGGAAACGGGAGATCCCCCAGAAAACCCACCGATCAACAGTATCGTCCGGCACAATTCCCACATGCGAAAATCCGGGGACCGACCCCGCCGGGAAAACATGTCCCAGACAATAAAGAAATGGTACTTTTGTATCATGCCACAATAATAGGAAACAATATTTTCGTGCCTTCCAGCATACCTGAAAATGGCTTTTTCTAACGTATTTGCTTAAAAATATAATAAATAATACATGCAAAAATACTATGAGGGCATGCATTGGACTTTGCCACAGAGTCATAACCAATGAAATTATGAACTCCTGTACAATTATGAAGATATCAATGCATGCCACTTATGTGACTTGCACATATAGTATAGGTGATAGCACTTTACATACACCGGCTGGCATTCTCCGCAGCCCTTCATAATTTTTTTGGCCTCACATCCACAACACACATACCCCACACTAAAATATTACCGTAAATGTGTGAGGTCTAATGTCAATTGCCTTAAATGTGTGAGGCCTAATGTAAAGCTGTACTGTACAACAGTTTTGTAGTTTATTTGTACAACTAGGTATATTACAACCATAAACTTTTCAGTGTGAAATATTTCTGAAGTGTACAACCACCTTTATAACTATTTGTGTGTTTGAAAGTCAGTAATTTCTCGTAAGTCCGTGGATGTAAATCACCACAAGCCGACTAGTGGTTACATATTTAATTTAATATCTGTTTATTTTTTCAGGCAAGCATTTATATCAGTGGAGAAGGGCTACTTTGATTCTATAGATGATCGCTTGGCAGAACGAACTAGTCTGCAGTATGACATACCAGATGGGCTGACTCCATATGAAGCTTACCAGAAGTTTCCACATGTGGTACGGTATGGAGTTATCTAAGAATTGATATTTTACATGATAACTATTAAATCTTTAATGCTTGCATATTCTTTTGTGATAAAAGGACCCATGTAGTCAGCATGTCAACGTCTGACTCAGTGTAGCACTTGTCGGTTGAACTTTTCAATAATTATAACTGAGTGTGTATCTGAGTCATACTTGTTTTAAGTTGTGATGGAGCTAGCTTAACAGACATGTAAAAACCAGCTTAATTTTCTTAGTTTGCATGCTAGGTGTCGCTACTATTTATGTTTTGTCTTCCAAAGAAAATTAATTCAGCTGTTTTTGTAGTAGTATATTTATATGGTCTTATAATTGTTACAGGTTTTGTGAAAAGTGAAAAGTAGAGTAGAGTTGAATAATACATTTGTTGTATTTCCTCTGCTATATATATTGGGAAACAAATATACATAATGCTTCTCATAACCTCGTTTTGTAAAAAGTCGACTGATGAAGAGAGAAACTTGTTTGCTGCAAAGTACAGTATAACAGATAAAAAAAATACTTACCTTTAGTTGTTTTTTCATGAAATCTGCACACTGTGTGTATTGAACACATAAAATTTTTGGCACTTGCTAGTTTACTTTAGACTCTCTTAATGAAAAATGTGCTTTCACAATTTTAAATTGATTTATGCAACTGTGTGATTCAGGAGAAGTATAAAATAAGCTACGTTGCTTTCTTGTTAGTCGTATTCTAATGTTAATTTTCTCTGGTATTTAGTTGTAGATTTCCTAAGTTATGGTGGAATCTAAATCGCAAGACAGAAGCAACGTGAATGCCTGCGATGCGAATAACACAAGATGTTAGCCAGTCAGTACGAAAGTTTCTATGACGTCAGCATGCATATCTTGATGCTGATTGGCTGATATCTTTTGTCATTCGCATCACTGACATTACTGGCATTCACATTGTGTCTCATGCACCAATGTAATTACACCATAGTACTGGAAGTTATTTGTCTTGGTATTGTTTGAACACAGGTGGACAAGCTGAACGCACTGAACTGCGAGCTCTCGGCTGGTACCACAGCCGTTGTGTCTCTAATATATGGAGGACAGCTGTATGTAGCAAACGTAGGTGACTCTAGGGCCTTGTTGTGTCGGACAGACCCTAACGGTGTTCTCACTGTAGTGCAATTGAGTGTTGACCACGATCTGCGCAACGAAGATGAGCTGCTCAGGCTTTCTCAACTTGGGCTGGATGTGGACAAAATAAGGCAAGGTGATGCAACAAGCTGTCTTTGTGAATATGGCCATATAGTTCTGACAGGAAAACCACCTGCCTTTATTCATAAGTCTGCTACTTTAAAAGTTCAAATTATTTGTCAACTGGAAAGTAGCCAACTTATGAAAATAGGTTCAGATTATTAGTATCATTTGGCATAAAATTTCTGTCACTGGAAAAGTTGCTATGTATGTAGGTAGTGACAGTTTCTTTACCAGTTAGTTAAGTACAATACAGTATTCTGCACTCTTGAAATAATGTTTTCTAGTAATAAATATCTTAATTTACTTAGAGATTGGGCTTAAAAATATTATTTTTTTCACCAGAACAGGAAATGTAGGAAGTTGTCACCACCTCAGATGTTACACAAAGTCACGAGCTTTGTAATGTGCTTTTATAAGGAGTAATGATTTAATGTAAACAAGAATTGATATTTTAAATTCAGACATGATTCTCGGTAATGAAACAACCATTGTCATTAGTTTTAAAAGTGTTGACTTCTATGGCCTGCCAACAGTTAGAAACTCTGCTGCAAGAAGGTACACTCACTTCACAACCATTAGTAAGAAATGGAGGCATGGTTGCTAATTGTTTAGTAACTCTGCTGTAAGATGGTACAGTCATTTCCAATCAGTAACTAAGAAATAATAATTTGGTTTCTAATTGTGCAAGAAAAGCTTTCATATAGTGATCACTTGCAAGTTCAAGTAAAACATTTAAATGCATTTGTCCTTTTACATGAAATTTTTTATACCCTAAAAAGTATAATTTTCTGGGTGTCATGCATGTTACGTACTGTAGTTTTATTTTAATCATTTATGAGAGGTTTTCAAAATTTGAAATTAATTGGTGTGATCTGGTTACGTATTTATTACTTATTAGAGTCATAACGTTTGTAATTTACTACTGTATTACGTATTTAGTATTACTAGTCTAATTGGTTAAGATGCAAAGTTTAATGTTCTCCCCAAAGAAAAGGGAACATGCACTTTACAATGGTAATAGTAATACTGTAATTAAATGAATATCACAGAAAGATAGCTGTCCTGAGGCTATGATTCCCAGTGTGAATAATCACAGTTTGAAGGAATTTTAATTGTCAGGTCAAAGTGTGGATAATCTTGGATGTGCGTAGGTTCTCGGCTAGGAAACCAGGAGAACACACGTTGCTTGGGCAACTACCTGGTCAAGGGTGGGTACAAGGAGTTTGAAGAACTGGCTGAAGCTACTGCTGAGCCTGTCATTGCGGAGCCAGAGATCCATGGTGGCATTGTACTTGACAACTCCTGCAGGTTGGTTTACTGTGCAGCTGTATTACCCTGTTGCCAACTATTAATGCATTACTGTATTTGTACGCATTGCCTTAAAATATGACTGTAACACTTGTTTTATCATCACTAGTCAATTTTACAGTTTTATGCGTAACTACAGAAAATTATGTAGTGCCTATTGAAACTTTATATTTTTGTTTTAATCAATGATCCTGATCCATGTAACAGAACTGAAAACAGTGATTTTTAAACTGTGGTTAAACTTACCTATTTACCATTCAGATTAAAATAATTCTTTTGAAAAATTTGTGAAAATAGAATTTTAGTACAAATACTTTGTGTTCCTTTTTTTACTCTTCGCTTAAATTTACTATGACATACCTCTGAGATTGGTGTTTAGTAGCAAAAAAGTGCTCATTAAAAGTTAAGGTGGGTGTCGTCGTATTTATTTTAAGCTAATTTTCAAATTTTTTTGATTCAAGTTCGTAGTGAAAGTATTACAGGAGAGAGTTATTGACAATCAAAATATGAGTTCCATGTTTTTTTAATGAATAAATAATGGAAATTAATTAGTTGCTAGGAGAGAACTAAGACAGTTGCTTAGTCTTCTGAGTACACCAACTTTTGGTAGCTGTTTGTGTAACTTACAGTAGTACACTTTTATAATGTTTCTGAAGGGTCTCAAAAATGTGTACTTTGTTAATTTCTTGTAATAACACAATTTAAAGGACCAAATGTAAAAGTGTTAAAACCAGGAAAATCTTATACAAGAGTTCATTTATAACAGAATTCTACTGTATTTGTTAGCAAGTACGCCTAGTGTTTAATGATTAAGGAAACAATTGTAATAATTTACATTTTATAATTACATAGTTAAACGGTAAGAAATTTCGAACATTAATTTATTTATATCTACACTAAGACCGTTACTCTATGAACACGCAAGGTTTCTCATGTCATAATTTGTCAGTTCGAACCGAGATAACCAATTTTTTCCATATCCTCCGCCCCCATCTTCCTTTTTTTTGTCTACATGAGTAAATCAATGACAAGTGGTTCAGTCATATTCATACACATAAAACTTAAATGTAAATATTTATTGTGTTAATATATATTTTGGGCAAAACTACACTCAAGCTGTGCATATGCAACAATGTACTAAATCAAAAAGGGAAAACATACCGGCGCTGTCAGTTGACTTGCACCATTTTGTTGCCGTTATGTGCATGCATATCTCAGCAAACAGTGCACAAAAACTGCATCAAGAGGCTATGAGTGGAACAGCTGCTGGAGTTCAGTGAACTCTGTTTCGTACGGCACGTGATGGAGGGTAAATATTAATCAATTTTTGCCGCTTCTGTCATAATTTTACAGTGTAACAGCATACTTGATAATTTCCTGTACAGCACCCCTGTATTGTTTTTAGTTGGTGTAGTCTTGCTACTGTATTTCAGTAGATTTTCATGTAATATTTTTTTGTGATTTTTTTATTTAATTTGTTTAATTTTCCCAAAAATATGTCCGTATGAGAGAAGTTTCCGTACGAAACGAGTGCCGTACAAGTGGGGTTTGAGTGTATGCAATTTTTGTAAATACTGTATATTGTTTAGTTACGTACTGTAATAAAATATTTTGATATTGTCTTTATTCCTATTGGAAAAAACTAATTTTTTTTTTCAACGTCGCACAACTTCAGATATATAACGTTACAGGGTCTGGTGTTCCGCTTTGTGATGAGCCATATGGTTAAAGTTAGAATTATGTAATTTTTTTACTCATAAAAAGTAGTTAGTGTGAAAGTGTCCCATGACATGATTTGTAATATGACAGAAGTACAAGTATGAATTGTAAGTACTTGTATTCTGTCTGTTACATTACTTTGTTAGCCTAGCAGCCTATTTCCCGCCATTTATATATACTATATATTCATGACATGATTTGGTTCAACTTTTTGCCATACCTCTGAAAAGGTTGACAAAATTATAGAAATGCAAGTCCTGACCAGTGAACATTCATCCACAATGTCTTGAAGTGTCAGGATGAGATGTGTAGCATCTTGGTGGTTGTCATTATTCACAGGTTCTTATTACTGATGTCTGATGGGCTGTACAAATCACTACAGGAAGCCACGGGCAGGCCGACTGAGCAGGTGAACAAGGAGATTGCTCACATGACTGTCGAGCAGGTGAGCAGTTACAGCATCCTTTGGGATGGTCTGTCACATTCTATATCTTTAGTTTTTCAGTCTGTAAATTTCCATTTGTTTCAGCTAGCTGCAGAAATATGTATTTCTCTCACTCCTGTCAAAATGTCATAATTTATTAAAAAATAATATGAGACACACAAACAGCAAATAAAGGAGATGAAAACTGGTTGATCAGTTTGACAAAAAATTTGCAAGCTAACTATCACTTAGGTAATATGGAATTTAAGTAGGTATTGTAGGGAAACATGAGGATTAAATTTTCAGTAATTTCCACAGGCAAATATACATAAAAAATTTTTATCTTTCCAGGGTTGTGAAATTAATATACGTGATACGACAATGCATGTAACATCCTTTACTGGTTTCAATAGTGCAGGAAAATATGTTATCAAGTAATACAGTTGTTCTTAAGGGGCTTCCCTAGATAGGATGCATTTGTGTGTGAGGCATAAAATTGGTGGTGTGGTAAGGTTGCCACTGACTGGTGTGTGTAATGCATTATTGCCTCTCTCACTGTAAGGTATTCAATTAGCATGCAGTGCTTCACTATTTTTTTTTTATGGGACTTAAAGCTGTGGCCATATAATTTAATTTGTGGGCAGCACGGTTCAAAGTCTAACACTTGTTTCTATTTTTAGGTTTTTTGAATCCAGTTATTATTTTTCTAGGTAAGGCTGTCTGAAAAAGTCAATGTTGGCCATTTTGAGGAGCTCAAAAATGATGTTTCTAATAAATGTGCCAAATTTTTTAAACTATAGTGACATAGTTTGAAGTATGTGTTCTTTTCGTAAACATACAAATATAATTTGTGTTAAATAGTTTCGTCAAAATAGAATATCAGTCATAACTCGCTGCAACACATTTGAAGTGCAGGTAGGGAGCGCCTTAACCACAGCATTAAAAAAAATTTTTTAACATGTGTGATATTGTATTTTGTCTTCCGGCATTGTTTTTTGTCACACAATGACTGTTTACTTTCAGATATAATAATGTTAAAATATTAGTTTTTAGTAGAGTATACAGATTTTGAGAGTTATGATACCCTTGGAATTTTTGTGGAAACGAAAATCAAGTCAATATTTTTCATCTCTGATAGCATTGATACCAATTACTTAGAATTCTTCTGGAAATTTTGCCTGAAGCGACAGATGCATGTGGACAAAGAAAATAACTTTAAATGATTTATGATTGTTATTCTAACTTACTTTGTATGGCAAACATACAATTTTAGTATGTGGTCAAAACTAAACTAAATAGACATCACATTGTGTTGATAAAAAATCATAGCATACCTACAGTCAACTCTCGATTATATGACCCCGAGAATAACGACCCTCTTGAAGTAACACCCTTTTTCCAGGAACCGTGAAAAATTGAAAAAAAAATTTAATTAAAAAAAACAGCAGAAAAAGGCGTCACATTTATTATGGCTGGAAATGGTTGCAGTTATTTCTTGAAAACTGTACTGCCACACACGGTGTGTTTGTTCCAAAAATATACGTTGCTGCCCCTTCCTCCCGCACGGCGCGATGGCCAGCCGGCCGCCCTGAATGCATCTTCTCATCTCCCGGCTGGTTGGCGACCCGCCCGCTTACATCCCTCCACTGGCCAACCACTCCAGTAAGGCCGTTTGCTACCTCTTCTTCATCATGTGCCCGCAGTAACTTTTTTGCCACCGATTTCTGGTGCCCTTGGATACAGTAGGCTGTCTTTGTGCCTGTGATATTACAATTATACGTCATATTTATTCAAGCTTTATTACATTTTCCATTTTGTTAACTAAATGCTATTAAATACTGTATTACCATACTTTCTTTTAATGATATATACAGTAATGTTTATAAATCATTCTTTTAACAAGTGAAAGCAGGACAGTTCGTAATTGATACTACCAAACGTCGGGTGGATGTCTCAGATATGCGTGGCATAGGGCAGTACTACACTTGACAACAGCGCGTCTGGTGTGAGTCACTAGACCACATTCGCTCACACACACGCGCGCAGTCGGCCCAACAGTAAATAACAGCTGTGGATACACTTCTATATGTCGGTGTAAAGAAAATGTGAAACAGCATTGTGTAGGTTAAAAATATTTAAAACACAAAAGTAACTTTTGAAGTTATATAACAGACAGAGGTATAAGTACTTATAGATGATACTTGTAAATAGGTACACACACGAAGGGACTACACACATTTTTTCAGCGGAAACGAGGTCGCAAGGATTTGTCAGTGTTAAACTGGCTTCCTCAGGCGGCGAGACATGTCACACTGCAGTCCAGCGACAGTGTGTGCTGTTACCTGTAAGTCTAGCTGTCGGAAGGCGAACTAAGCACAGCGGAAATTTCAAACACTGGGCAGTAATGTAGGACATGTTGTGATGGCTTGTAATGGGGGGGGGGGGAAAGGAATTACGTGTCTGCCTGGAGGCTGTCTTGATTTCATGATGTATTGATAGGCCAGTTTCCAGTGTCTGAGCTCTGAACTATTGCAAGAAGATGACAAGGATTTCACAATTCTGATGCTGTAGCAGTGTCATAGTCTTTGTTGTGAGAAACTGCACGAGTTAAACTGGCTTTTCTTGTGGGCAGATATTGCATCCAGCTAAGGCTTGCTTAGTGTCAGCTCTGTGGCCATTCATTCTCTGTCTTAGAGTGTTGGTGATGAGGCTTATGTACTCTGCATCACAGTGTTTACATTGGAGCTGGTATATCAGGTTTGTTGTAGCTCAGTATTAGCTGCCTTGGGATAGTTTTTTAAGTTCAGGGTTAAAAATTTCCTCCAAGGAACTGTTAGTTTTAAGAGGGTGTTCGTAAATTCAGAGTTGTCTTTCATTCGACTTAGACACTGTAATTATGGTTCTTAAAAATGCATACTTCACCAGATGTCTGTATTAAATTTTTACATGTTACTCTTAGAAAGCTTCATTATTGAGAATAAGTATCTTATGAAACAATAAACAGATGATCATAACAAAAAGTAAACGTTGCAGGTCTAATTTGTTTTCTGGATTTCAAATTATCCCAGCACAAATGTTGAAATTTGTTTCCTTCACTCAGTATGCTAAAAAATTAGTTTTTTTTAAATATAGGAAATAACGAATACAAAAACCAATACAGAGTTTTGACTGATCTCTTATTTTGTGGTTTAAATTGAATTTTACTGTTTGGCAGTTTATTAACGTGAATTTTTATGTTATTTAGGTTTTAACGCTATTAACCACGTAAATTTTGTCCATCTGCTTTATCGCTTATCACAATATAATCTTGTCACTACCTTAGAGTAACTGGGTTTGTTGGGCACAGTCACAAATCCAGTTGTAATTCATACTTTAAATACTTTATACATTGCTTCTATGAAACTTATGTAACTGAATGGGATCCATCAGTTTGTGTACATATCCTGTTTTTCATTCTATTTAATTTACAATACCACTTAATGGTAATACACAGTAATTCTTGATAAAAACAGTGCTTGTAATTTTATACAGAAGAAACCTGTTACAAATGTCCCCATTTGTATTTTAAGTACAAAAGAGAAAAATTCCTTGGGTTTCATCTGAAGTGTCACAATGGTTTTTTTATTGTATCTTTTAAGTGTTACATCACATTTGTTTGTTTCTGATAAGACATGTATTTTCACATGCAGTTTCGAGAGCAATCTACCCTGACTGGCGTGGCACAGGCTGTTGTTGACAAAATAGTCAGAATCCACCATGACGTATACATGAGCGGCTCTGCAGCAAACAACAGTCACTCAGTCGTGGCAGGAAAAAGGGACGACATTACTTTGCTGGTCCGCAACTTCAACTACCCCATGCCTAACGCGCTCAACTCGCCCACGAATGCAGTGGTGCGGTTCAACCCTGAAGTGAGGGTATTGTCTCCCACTGTGTGGCCAGGGGGCGACATATCTACCAGCGAGAACTCCTTGACGGACATCACAACTACCAACACAACCGACACTTCTACAACTGAGAGCTCGTCAGACATCTTCTCTGGCAGGGGCCATGTTGCTGAGCAAAACAAGAAGGTGGACCCATATGTAGATTTCTCAGAGTATTATCGCAACGTTGAGAGAATGAGACTGGAAGGTACTCTCCCACCTGGTATTGACTTTTAATGTCCTTGGAGTGCAAACATTTTTTGCTAGGATCTTGCAATATAGACTTCTAGTACATAAGTTGTATGTACAGTAATATTTTTTCTATCTCACAATGTCAATTGAACAAAAGTAAGGAGGTTATTGATCTACCTATAATTTTTACGTGTGTACTTACTGATGCTATAAAAGTGAAATGGTCAGTTCCTTAATTATCAGACAGATACCTCTTACATATTTGGGTTGTTGTAGATGTACTAGAGACATTAATTTTTTAAATGTGCCTTCAGAACTATATTTGTATTGCCTGAAAAAACTTGAATCAATTTTAGTAAGTGATGATTTTTCTTATTTGAAAGTAATTGGTTGCCGAATTGTGTACATCTCAGTGTTCCTTAATGTTGTGTAGAGTAATGTAAGAAATTATTTAAAGAAACCAAAGTCTTGTACCTTTTAGAGAAAATAAGTTTAAATGTTTAGCTTGAAAGGAGAGTGAGCAGTTACTGCCGTCACCTGTTTTCCATTAACATTCGTAATTAGAGTATGCAATAGTCTTAAAAAGAAACTTTTTGACTGTCTATGTACATATTTTAATATGTTTATTTTGCAGGTCTAAATACATTGTAATTTCGCTATTATGAATATGGGATATTACGAGATTTGTAATTACACTAGACCTCATATTTTATGAATACTCATGGTTACATTTGTCTCATTGATAAAATCACTACCTTTGTAAAATTGATAGGAACTTATTTTGCCCCCAACCCAATCATCAAATGATAAATTGTTGTTTTTCTGCAAAATGCCATTAGTCAAGCCTCAATTTTTGTAGCATTTTATAATAAAATAACAAACATAGTTAAAATACAAATTTATATCAATAGCCAGAAGTCTTCTCATTAAAAGCACACCTCAGAATGGTATAGTATATGACGACCGTTGTTCCAAACAAATGAGAAAACCTAGCACTGAGTGTCTTCTTGCGAGCACATCGTCAGTAGTGTGTAACGGATAAATAAGGCGAGTGATAATTAAATTATAAATTTATATCAATACACAGACCAGACGTCTTCTGATTAAAAGCACACTTCTAAACTGTAGTCACGACAGACCTTTTCCCAGCGCCTTATCGCGAGTGCAAAGCCAGTTTGTTTAAATTGTTTTTTTTTATACAGAAAACCAGACTGTGTTATTAATACAGTAATAATATACACAGGCAAACAGAAGTCTTAAGGTCTTTGCCTACTTAGAGAGTTTCCATTATTCAGCACTGAGGACATGTCTAGTGGATGATGCAGCCTGCATAACACTAAGATGAACTCTAGGACTCTCATCCAGTTTTCACAAACCAATAACAGATGTTCATCTGTGCACTGACGTAAATAACATCTTAACAAATGTTGACTTATTATGTACATGTGTCGGGAAAAAAAACTCGCATTGCTAAATAGTAGAAATTTATGGGAGTACCATGTTTAATCACCACTATCAATCTTAATTTAAAAATATTCAGTCCAGCAATAAGATAGTTACGTTACACATAATATTGTTGAATTGGCTTTCACACATGTTCACAGATAATAGCTCATTTGAACAGTTCTCTTTCCACTTTCAGCCATGTAGTATAGTCTATTATGTATAATAATTGCAGTTCCACACCAGCGACGATTAGGATGTAACCTTTTGGATAAAGGACTGTAATTGCCCATTATTTTATGCAATGGTTATCAAAGTACTTACAAGAAGAAAAGGGGCTGGAAAAAGAGAGACTAGAAAATTTCTAAAGTTTTATCCAATATGTTACTTGATAGTGTAATAGCACACACGTAATACCTCTCTGTAGTGTCACGACTTTACGCAAGCAACAAAATACTTCATTAACATTTATGGTAGCGGTTAATACATAATGTGCATGTTTGTAAGTTTACATACTATTGACACGTGCTTATGGAAGATACAGTAGAACCCTGTTATAACGTTTTTCAAGGGACCTGAGAAAAAAAGTGTTATATATGCAGAAAAATGTTATAAGCAGGAATCAATATTTTTACACCAATAAATGGATATTACATAAAAGTAACTTAAAATTTGATAGTTTATGTACAGTAAATAAGCCTATAATGAGATTAAATGAGGCTATAAATACTGTGCTATCAGAAACATGATGAATACAGTGGAACCTCGTTAAGACGAGTATGGGTTAAGACAAGAATACAGCCATAACGACAGTATTTTTGTGCACCATCAATTTCTGTATTAAATATAACGTTAATTAATGCGTTTAATACGAGAGCATTTTCATGGTTGCGTACGTTATGACAGAAAAATGTCTGTACGTATGCAGAATGCGTCACGTAAACAACTCGTGGCGCGCTCGGAGTGAACATCGAGAGTTGCAAGAAAGAATCGATTGTGTGCAGCGTCCCGTACATCTGGTGGTGCGCTCTTGACGCAAAACTCTGAAACGATAATCTCGGCGGAGCAGGCATCACAACGATGAGCGGTGATCGATACTGTGCGATGTGTCGGCTCTATATCGACGCGTGTACACACAAAGAAAATTGTGTTACCTTTTTCTTCTGACAACTTGTATCGTCTTCGGGTTGGAGTTAGTTGCGCGCGCGTGTTTTCTGTAGCAATGGCAAGTGAAATCAAACGGAAAGCAATCGATCTGCAAAGTGCAAACAAAGCTTCAGATTATTCGTGCTTCTTTGCCATGGCAGCCCAGCGTCCACGCTACTATAGAAGCCCAACGCAGCCATGTTTTGCTTGCAAGATAGTGTTATATAATGTAGCATTCAGATGAGAATTATTTTCTTTCGCTCATACATAAAGAATTTTTTCCTTGTATGAAAATATGTTACGAGAGGTGATGTTTCAAAGTGCGTATACTGTGCCACTGTTTTAATGTGTGTATTAGTTTCACATAAGCAGATGCATAATCAACACCCGGCATCGTCATTCATCCACGAATGTTAACGTATACGTTAAGGTTTAAAGGTGAAACTTTTTTTATTGTGTTTATAAGACATTGACTTTACGTCGCTGAGTATATAGTACCCCAAAAAATTTTTGCTTTTGAAAAAAAAATTTTAATTTTTGATTTTTTGAAAAACAATATTTTGAAATTTTATTGTTTTGTTGTTGAGAGGTGGTAATGGCGTGAACGTATACAATATTTTGTTAAAATTGTTCCAGCGGTTTTCGAGATACAGGATGTTTAGTTTTTTGGGGTCTCGCATAGCACGGCATAGGCACACGCACACTGTCACTAGTACGTACATAGTGCCGGTAAGGGGGGTGGGGGAGGAATGAACACAGAACCAACAATTTATCGGTTGAGACGAGCATCTGTTATAACGACAATTTCTGCCGTCATTGTCAACTCACGTCTTAACGAGGTTCCACTGTACTTACGTACATTATGTGTATATGTAATAGATGCTTTCCCACTTGTCTTTTGTAGGTTCATGATAATTATCTTTAGGATCACAGTTAATATCACTGTAATGTACACTTATTATACTTTCCCAGAAGTTAATTTGTTTTTTACAGATAATTTTAGTCTACAGCTTAGTTATTTTATTTAAAATAATACAGCTAAATAAAAATTTTATCCGAGTTATGGTTAATGTCTGAGAAAAAGTGATATTATATGCAGGAAATGAAAATACCAGTGTTATTGCAAGCAGGAAATGAAAGCATTATGCTTTATGGAAAAATGGTGGGACCAAAGAAAAGTGATGTTATACCAGGGTTCTACTGTATTTAGATTATTAGATTCTTTCTTTTATTTTACTTAATCACCATGAAATTATAAATGTTTAAGCATCACACATACAAAAGTAGTAAATAAAGGGGGAAGTCGAAAAGGCTGTTTCCAAACTTACTAAAAGTGTACAGTATTTGAACCATGCAACGTAATTACAGTGAAAGCTTGTTATAAGGAGAATGGTTTATAACATCATATGCCCTATATAACAACAATCTGCTATAAAGACAATTTTTGTTTCCATAAAAAGTTGTTATAATGAGATTCCTCTGTACATTACAGTTTATTGAAAATGTGTAACTGAAGCTTACATTTTAATTTATATCGATATATCTGAAGACATATTGTGGTTTATTAAATTTTGACTGATATTTTCAGTTTTTAACAATGCTTAGATTTTTAAAATTTTATCAGTTATAAAAAGCCATAGTCATAATTTTAGTTAGAATTTGGTTGCTTTTTTTTTTGTATAGTTTTTTCCATTTTGTCTTACGTTTCGGATGTAACATTTTGTATGTACGTATAGTTTGTTGTTTTGGGGAAAAAGAAATACAGTAAAACCTCGTAAATTCGAAGTGATCAGGACCAAAATGTTGTTACTTCGAATTACTGTATAACTTAAAATTGTCAAATTTTAAAGTGGGGAAAAAAAAAGTTAAGGCACAAAGCATCCTCTCTAATTCTACTCTCATTTTTACAGCTAGTTTTCGAGAACTATTATGCATTCAAATTGTCAGTGAAATTATTATTTAATAAACAATGTAACACACCCAAAATAGTAATTATGACCCGCCATCCTCCAGAATGAAAATTTGTAAACGTAGTCATAGAGTAATTTTCACTAGTGCAAACTTATGCTCCAGTTGTTTTTCAAAGGAAAAATCAGATGCCGCGTTAAAGTATTAATTTATCAGTAGAATGTTGAGTGATGCATGGCGACAATTGCAGCCGGCCAAGCGGTTGCATGGCATCAGCGCTGTGCACACAATGTGGCAACATAGAATGGGAGGCAGCATACACTGCGACCTTGACTGCTATCTGTTCTCTCCACCCACGAGTTGAGTTGCCAGGGAAACAAACATGTGCTTTTTTTTTTTTGCCTGCCATTCTGCTAGCCTTATTCTCCAAGAAGCAGCATTGTTGACTTGTGACTCATGCAGGAGAGAGAGAGAGAGAGAGAGAGACAAGGAGGCACTTGCAGAGGGACACAACTCTGGCATCTGCTTGGTATGTGGCTAGCTAGGCAGAGAGAAGGGAAGTGGAGAAGTTCTAAAAATAAACCAGCAGTGTCTTCAGAGGGGCGGGGAATTAATGCCATCTCATCAACTGCCTTCCTCCTCCTCCTCCTCCTCCTCGCCTCTCTCCCTCTCTCATTACCACTCCGCTTCTCCCTGGCCTGAAATGCTCCAGGTTCGTGGCATATGTGCATGTGTCTTTTCATAACTGCATCTAGCTCACAGTGTCGGAGGAAAGCTCAAAATCACAGGAAGGATTTTGTCAGGGGTTCCGTTTCCACAGAACTCGTGTGATCGTCGTATGACACAACACAGCCACAGGCTGTCGCACGCTGTGTCATTCCTGCCATCCATTCTTCATTTACTCTCTCTTTTGCATGCACCACACAAACACACACACATTAGAACTCGAGCACCGTGCACAAGCAGACAGCAAGGAAGCCTCAACGTCAGCGCGACAGGGCAGACGTGGTAACGGAAACAAAGCCAGGGCTGTACAACTCCACACTGCACAGCTTTGTTCTTAGATTTCACAAAAATTATTGACTTCTCTATCAAAATGACTTCGAATAACTAGGACTCAATCCCTGTTTGTGCAAGAAAAAAGCTTTGAATTACAAAGCAAACTAATTTCGAACTAACCAAACTCCATAGCATGTAAAATCCTATTGTTAGGTTTGGGACCGAATGATGGCTTTGATTTATATAGCATTTTGAATTAACAGAGTTCGAATTAACGAGGTTTTACTGTATACTAAGTGGGGTAAATGGGTGAGGGCCTACATCATGTTGAAGGTCTTGACTGAATATGTTATGTTGCTGAACTGAAGTGTTAATACAGTTGGCGAGAGTTGATTTGGCATTTTATTTAGTAGACAAAATATTAGATAAAGATAAAAGGTTATTATTTCGTGGTCAAATAAAACATAAAATAAAAAATTATGTACCGGCAAATGCATGGTGAAGTTTATTGAACACGTTTCTAAACATACTCAATTTTTTTTTAGCAAAATACAGTAGTACAGTATCAACATAACATAAAAATTAACACAAAATTTTAAAAACAACTGTGCATATTCTTTAATATCTAAGAATTCATGTACTGTACGGTTTTGTCATAAATACATATATCATAATTTGTACATACGTAATTTTATTTTGTTAGCAATAAATCTCTCAGTTTTTAGATTTTTGCATCTAAAATATCACCAATTTAATTTTGTTATGAAAGTAAGCCAAAATAAAGTAAAGTAATTTTTTTTGAATGAACTGTGTATTGATTTGCAAAACTGCTACATAGAATTGAATTGGTCATTTGAGAAACGTCATAGTCCATTTTTTATGGAAAATGAGTTCTGGCATACAAAGTAAACAGAATGCAAAGGCCGAGCATTCGAGCAAGAAACAGCATGAATCCATGATGTATTTTCGGTGCTAGAGAATTTTTCAGTGAGTTGAGAAACATCACGAGTCCTGGACTTGTAACGTTTCTCCTCTGAAAACCTATAGGCAAAATAAAGCGTGCGTGTTTCCAATCACAAGATAGCAGTAGTAGAAAAGAGAGAAACATAATCAGTTGTATTCACAAAATGGCAGAATCTAGTGGCAATGAAAGTGATAGTGTGGGTATGTCAACCAGAAAACGGAGGAAAGGTGTTATTAATAAGTGTTTGTACAAATGTGAAGTAATCAAAAAGGCACGGGTGAGGGTGTTGAATACACAAACAGCAAAGGTGATATACAGTGGAACCCTTGAATTACACCCCCTGATTCTACACTTTCCTGCCATTTACACTGTTTGTATTTGTTCCCATTTAATGATTTTACATTATAACCTTCCCCCAGATTACACTTTCCTGCATTTTACACCATTTTTTTACTGGTCCCTTGAGAAGTGCAATTCAGGGGTTCCACTGTAGTTACAGCAAGAAAGGATTGGTGTAAACTGTGGGTAAGTACGGTACACAGTATTGTTTCGATGAGGCCATTATGGTAAGGTGATTGCTTGTAAAAAAAAAAAAAAAAAAAGCAGCCTTAGGTATTCAGTGTTTTGGAATACAAATGCCAGTTTTTAGTTATACATACATGTTTTATATTGCAAACTGAAGGATACATTGGCTGGAAGAGAATGAAAGCAGTGGTCATTTTACCAGGAATAGTAGAATACATACATGAAAGTGTTTTGTAATGAATGCACCCATGGTAGAAACCTCCATTGCCATTGGCCATCCACCCCAATCTTGCCTGAGCATTAACTCAGAAAATACAGCAGTAATGAAAACATTCATTACCCACCCTACACTACTCGCCCTAAAAATATTCTAAATCATCCATTCTGAAAACATACATCATATTACCCAGCCTAATCTGCTACTACCTACCCTGAAAACGTTCCTTGTACTACCCTCTTTGAAAACTTCTCATACTACCTACCCTGAAAAAGTTCCTCATACTGTCCACTTTAAAAACTAGTCTCATACTACCTACCCTGAAAACATTCCTAATACTACTCTCTTTGAAAACATTATTCATACAACTCATTCTAAAAATATTTTATCTTACTACCCAGTTTGAATATATTCTTCATACTACTCATTCTAAAAACAAATGTCATACTACTGAATTCGAAAACATGCATTCCACATTAAAATATATGAATATACAGATTAATGTAAACTTGAAGTTTCTAGCCAACACTGTGTGTAGGAAAGACTTATTTCACATTATTAAGTAATACAGTGTTTCTTTGCAATTTTCAGGTGCAAGAAGCAATGTTTTTCTAAAATGACTGAAGATGAGAAAATTGAAATATTTACACACTGTTATGATTCTTTCGACACTAAGGACAGACAGGATATTTACCTACAGAGCTGTATAGAGATCCAGAATATACAGAGGTATCGTCCAAGAAATGAAGCACCTAAAGCAAGGTCAAACAACTTTTCATATTTTGTAACAGTTAATGGAAAGCGTGAAAATGTTCGTAAGAAGGCTGTTATTGCACTGCATGCAACTACTAAGTGTTGTGCGAGACACCTTTCATCCTTGAAAGTGGAAGGGAAGTCGCCCAAAGATAAATGTGGCAAACAACCAAAAGGAAATGCTATTCCTGGAGCTGAGTGTCATAAAATTAAAACACACATAGAATTATTCCCATTAAAGATATCTCATTATGCCAGTAAGGCAGTCCAGTACTTGGCAAGTCGACTAGATATTAAACTGATGTACAAACTGTTTCAGAAGAAACATCCAGATAGTAAAGTGAAGTACAAATTTTATCCACATTGCTAAACAGAAAACTATGAACTACGTTTTGGTAGATCTCAAGTAGATACTTGTTCCCAATGTGAAGAGCTGAGTACAAAATTGAAGAGTACTTACCTCAATGACAATGCCAAGCATGCGGTTGCAACTGAATTGTTGGTGCACAAATGGCGTGCCAAAAAGTTCTACACTACAATATCAGGAGTTGAGAAGGAGTGTCGAGAACAAGATGTGTTCGGTATCTGTTTTGATTTTATGCAAAACTTGCCACCTCCACACTTACCTGTCCATGAAGTTTTTTATTACCGGCAGCTATGGGTAAACATATTTTGTGTCCATAATCTAAAGGATGGTACTGCAAAGTGTTATGTATACCACAAAGGTATCGCAAAGAAGGGCCCAGTGAAGTGTGCAGCATATTGTATGACTACATTCGCAATAATGTTCCTAAAAATGTGCGTAAGCTGTTAGTCTTTCCTAATGGATGTGCCAGGCAAAATCTAAACCATACAATGATGTGATTTTGGGCAGCACTTTTTGGAAAGGGACAATTTGATCTTATCAGGCATTGCTTTCCTGTTTGAGGCCACTCATATCTTCCATGTGACAGGGACTTTGGTGTTATCAAGCGTAAAATCAGGCATTCTGATAGGGTTTACTCACCACAGGAGTATAGTGATCTAAATTTGCAGGCTAGTAAGAGTGGTAGACTTGCAGTGCATATGCTTACAACTGATTCAGTTCAGAATTTCAAAGATTGGTGGCCTGAGTATTAAAAGAAGACACCTCTCTTGACTGATTCGTTAGGTACATGAGTGTTCAAGAAAGTATCCCTAGCTATTTCAGAATATAACATGCTTGAGTTGAGTTTCAGTCTTCAAATCCTGGTGAAGTGGTTTGCTATAACTATATTAATGGGCTGATGAAATACACATTTCGTTTGTTAAAACCTCGCCACAAAACCGTTCCCTCTCTTCCTATTGTTATGATAAGTTACCCAAGTGGATACAACTTATTGTTTGTGTCATTGCTTCCATCAGTAGCAAAGGTATACTGGCCACTTCGTAAACACAGACCAACTGTACCAGTAGAACTGGACGCCATCTCTTTTACTATTGCTGCAGTGTTTGTGCGTCCACAGCTGTACTTTTTTTGCTACATCAGACACTGGAAACATTTTTCGAAACAAATTTCTGGCATGGTCGGCTACGCTAAACAGAAGGTTATGTTCCACTAGAAAACTCGTAAAATAACACTCCGCCTTGCGTCAGTATCACCATTCGTGGAAAAGAAACTTCAGTACTTATTTTCTTGCTTTCTTCACCAAACTTCACATTATTAGCATGTTTCAAGCTTTTAACGTGATTGGCAACATCATTCTTCCCGCCATGAGAAACGTCACAATGGCAAACACTGCAAAATGCAGAACTAGCACCCTTTTCACTTTTAGTAAGGAATGGAAATAATTCTGAATAGGTTGAGCACAACACCTGTCCGTATTGTTTTTTAGTCTTCATAGGCATTATAAAACCATTACAACTTCTTACGTTTCTTTTAAAATGAACCACTTTAATTCAATACCGAGTTAACTGACCTACGTAAGAAAAATATAACACATCGGGACATCGGTTACCGTCACGTCACCATACTGCTGTGTGCCAATAATCAATAAATACTTTTCTTTCTGGAATGAATTTTTTATGCCTCCTTAAGAGTTTAATACTAGACGACCTAACTACATACTGTTTAATTTCGCTTTAAGTTTTGTTTGCCATATGAAAGCTCCGGTTTAAAAAGAACCTACGATAAAATCCTTACGATTCATGTCCTCAGTTGTTGTACTTCCGCAGCCGCCATGTTGTTTTCAACACAAACGTAAACGATAAATGCTAAAACGGTAAATAAATACATGACCTGCTAAAATAGTGTTTCTGCAGTTCATTAAAGACAAAAAGCATAAGATATAATATATTTTAGTACAACTGTGATATGGTTTACTTTCCGTACAAAATACGGGAAAATCATACAAGTTGGCAGGTATGGATGCAGTGTCTGAGATAACTTGTCACTGTTGACAGAAATTACAGGAAATAAATGTGGATGCGCATATGCTTGAGAATAGCATAAAATCTTGTCGTAGAAGAAAATAAAGAATGCAGACTATTTTGTCTTTCTGATTAGGTCTCTGGTATCTTATTACAGCAATATCGGTAACCATAGGAGTTACTGTAAAATAAGAACAATAAAAATAAGGCAAAGTGTCTAGCAAATTTATTATTAATCAGAATATTGGGCATTCATTAACAGAAAAACTAACTAATTGTACTGAGGTCTTTTCGAGGAACCAGCAAAAAATCTAAAAAATTTTCAATGAAAAATTGTGATTTTATCAGAAGAAACATGTGTGGGGACATCATGTGAAGTGGCTTGTGGGCAGTTTCGTGACTGTGTGAAGCATGCTTTTGTTATCTGCCTGATGTAGCTACACCACCTCCAGCCACCCCCTCACTGCTTGTCTGGCTTGTTTACTCAGCAACGGGCAGTTGGTAGCTAGAATTGGCTTCCTTCCCTCCCCCTCTCCTTGCTGTGCATATCCCCGAGGGGTGAGTCACAGCTAGTAGGGGCAGTATAAATGCAGACTAGACGAGGTAACATTGTGCTCACAATTTTGCCAGGAAGCTTGCAGAGTTGCCACATTCTATGTATGCCTGCTGCAGACTCACTCATGCCGAGTTACAGGAATGAGGTCAAAAACAAGAGTCCAGCTATCAGACCCATCAGCCTGGCAAAGTTAAAAGTGTAACAAATGACAATGCAGATTAGATGGCAATGTCATTTTTTAACTAACCTGTTACAGAGCCCAGACATCTCGCCATTGCCATCGTTTAAAATTACAATTACCTACCACAGAGTAGAGCGTGGGTATCGTGTTTGTGGTCTAATTTTACGTCAAAATTGTGGCAGCCACTTTGTAAAATTTAGTTTCGCTTGAGTTTCTAACGACTTTTCATTTGAATTGTGTTTGAAAATTTCTTAAGTTTAACTAGATTCCTCCGTTATTTCACTGTGGCGTAACTAAAGTTTATTGTTTTCATCAACAAAAGTATTTCTCACAGACTTTCGTAATGATTTCTTAACCTTCAGTTGGTTGAGTAAGCCTCACAACACTGCATTTTCAACTTTAATTTCACAAAAAAAATGGTTTATTTCAGCAAATAATTGTAGTCTGTGAAACATTTAATAAATAAATTTGGTGTAAAATGTGATGTCATATTCTAGGCAAAAAATTTGTCGTGGTTTTTTCATTAATAATTTAACTTGTCAATTCCTTGTTTCATTTACTAACAACTTGCCATTTCCAACGACTAGCAGTTATTATTTGGTCTGATGTTACAGACCTGATGTGCACACCGCGAGAAGCTGCGGGGGATGAGTGGAATGCGAGACAACGCTGCGGTGGCCAAGTTGCACTGTCAGGTTTTTAGTTTGTTTTGTTGGGATCATCATACTTGTTGGGTATCATCGTAAAGACCTGCTTAAACACGCTACCATTTTTATTATAACACAATATTTTCTGTTCATTGTGTTTCAACATAAGCTGAACACAATTTTGGGCAATATTTTGGGTTTTGAAATTGGCCCAATTTTGTAATAGTAAGAACTTGGTTATAACGAGGATCAAATCCAGAACCGTAACACCTCGTTATAACGGGACTCTCCTGTAAAATAATTAAATACAGTATATCACAAATAGTTAATTGAAATCTAGGTCATGAAGTATTGAGTGATGGTGATGACAATATGCTCAGCATTATTAAAAGTTTATATAGAACAATGGCAAGGCAGCTAGGCTACTAATTACAATTAAAACAGAAAGAGTTGTGCACAAGTACTCACGGGATGGTAATTGCAGATAGAAACACACACACATAGGACGAACGATGCGCAGTCACAACGTTTCGCAGACTACATCTGCATCAGGTGAGTGGAGGCACACTCACCGTAGCCTCTAAAAGGCTGGTGAACCGCAGGTAGAAATGAGCTCTGATAGAAGAAATACATAAATCAATTGATGTTGAGCTTGGAGACAAACGTAAACTTATACAGTATGTATTTTAGAACACTTATTTTGTGGGACCCTGCACTGAAACAATATAAAAGAAAGTAGAGAATTAATAAACGGATGATGCAAACAAAAGAAAGAGCGTTAACAATTTGATGCAGTAGGGAGACTTACCTCGAAGGGTAAACTGAATGACTTACATCTTGAAGTATGTAGAAATGTTAAAGAAAAAAAATGAATGCCTCAATAATCATTTCTGCACTTAAAAATACTACACACTACATGACGTAAGAAATATGGAAGTGACATGGAACTTCAGTCCCGTAGACAAAGTCCTTCCGAAACACAAGAGCAACAAACACTGAGATATGCCATATCTCTTCAAGTAGAGGTGATGAAATGCGAAAAATAATGGGCGATACAATATGCAGTAACGCTAAGATATTTCATTCAGAGCACAGCTGCTAGATTGCGCTGCAATGTTCAAAACGGCCAACGAGGGCACAGAAATGAGCTGAACACTGCGTGAAGCGAGGTGGCATTTTTTTATGTCTGCAGGTGGCTGATTACACGAGACGCAGGCTCAAGTTGCAAGTCTTGTGCACTGATCCTCTCACCTCTTGGTGGCAGGTGTTACACCCTGCAACTTTAAAACACCTCCTAGATGCCAGCATTTACACTTTGCCTAATACCAGGCTAAACAAACATTCCGACCAAAAATCTGTGTAGAAGTAGCGAACAGACGCTCAGTGGTTTGAATTGTAAAACAAACGTCAATATATAATGCAAGTAATGAATGTGCATTTGCACAAAAACTAGTTTAGCATATTTCACCCTCTATACGAAATATCCAAATAAACAATACTCTGAAATATTTTAACGTCTGAAAATAACAATCATAATTTAATTACTGAAAATGATAACCTTACAATTTTATTTAAACCAAAATTAAGTATAGGAAAATGAAATAACTTTCAGTGCTAGTAATGACATTTTAACCCATGTTCTGAGTTATGTAGCATGAAAAGCTGAGTAAAACACAATATTTAGTATGTAGGAACTACTTGCAACTGCTTTAATTAAAATTGTTCTTTCTTTCTTAATTATTTTTTGAAGACAATGTGTGAACATTTATTCTCCGACTTCACCGGTTACTAAGACACACACACACGCACACACTCTTTTTTTTTCCCTTCCCCTCCCAATTTTTGTTATAGGTTTTCAAGTTCTGGAAACTATAACTGCTCGTCTGCTCACACATGGTTTGGCAGCTAAGATGTGTAGTGCTTCATGTAGGAGAAGGCGAAACCCAATTACCAAATCTATAGATAGGCACACCTGATTTTCACGAAAAGATTTTTGCACCAACTTGTTTCAAATTCTTATGTGCACTTCTGCAGTTGGACTTCATTGTGATTGGCACAGTTACATGAATTCTGTATAAAGATACGCTGTCAATAGCTGTGAATCTGAGCTGCCTCTTTTCTACTTAATGTAGCATTAAGTGATCACAGAAATTGTGTGCTGTGCACGTCAATTATACCGTATTCGCCCATGTACCCAGCGCACCTTTTTTCCAAAATTTGGATCATGAAAATGGGGGTGCACTGCTTACATGGATGATTTGTATTTGAAGTCAACACGCTATGTGGGTAGGTAACTGGCATGCACTGAGACTTTACAACAGCGCAAGTTGCTAAATATGCACACTTACACGTAGGCGGAGGAATGCTGGCGGCGTGATTGATAACTAGTCACGTGTTTTAGGTGGTATTGTTCTTGGCACGTAGCAGATAAGTGTTTTCATAGTGACTACGTACGGTAGTATCTTGGTAGTTCTTTGAGAAATCAAAATGTCAAAACGACAATTGCGTTCATCTACAATGAGAGATGCCAAAAGTAATTAAGGAAGCAGAATAAATAGGAAATTGTGCAGTACGTCGTAAGTACATCACATCATCCTGTATTAAAGATTCAAAAAATTCCCTGACTATCTGTGTAAAATTAAACTCATATGCAGTAGTATTCAATTTACCCTATCAAATGTTTCACAATTTAGGATACAGTACGTAGACTTTACATTTCGCCAACAGCAATGTCATTAAAGCGAGTGCGAGAGAGATTTTGGTCATCGCTGGTGAGGGGTGACATGATGAGAGTATGGAGCGGCGCTGGAATGAAAGGGTGGGGGAAACAGGAAATCCCCAAGAAAACCTGCCGACCAACTGCATCGTCCGGTACAATTACCACATGTGAAAATTCGGAGACCGACCCCACGACCACTGCGGCCCAATGTCATCAGAGATGGTGACACACAACTACGTATTTGACTTCAGCTGGGAGAGGAGTTGGCCATGGTCTTTTTAAAGGAACCATCCCAGCATTCGACTGGAGAAATTTCGGGAAACCATTGCAAACCAAAATCAGATTGCTGGAGCAGGAGATTGAGCTCGAGTCCTCCCAAATGAAAGTCCAACGGGTTACCATTGCATCTCCTTGTTCTGTATTTAACAATTTAATTTTTGCAAACATTCTTAATCACATAATGCATACTTCTGTATGCTTTTGTTATAAATACTGCCACCATTGATGCTAAAGTAAATGGTAATCAAGTTTATCTCTGCATGTTACAGACATAACACAGTTAAGATTAAAGGCAGTGGCAGTAAGTGATCAGATCACTAGCTTCCAATAAAGGTAATCCAAGTTTAGTCCCTGGTGGGGTCAGTTTGGATTTTCCCATGTTGGAATCGTGCCGGACAATGTCTTGGTCGCTTGTTTTTTTAGGGATCTCCCATTTAATCTACTATTTGCAGTCCTGTGCTGCTCCATCAACATTATTCACTCCACATTAGTTGTCAAAATCATAGATGTTACGAGCCGTACAAATCTCTCCATTCAGTTAATTGTAATGGGTTTTTACTTGTAAACGTCTGTGATATACTGGCATAATCAACAAACTTGTACATATATGTTAACATATTTTACCATTATAGTTATGATGCTTGCAATTAGAAAACTCAAATGCACTGGACTTAGTTAATACTCTTCCATCCTGCAAACAATTGTTTAAACAATCATAAGAAAACAAACACTTAACTACTTACTGACATGACAGATCCTGCATCATACTTTTTTCAGTGTATAGTAGGCCTACATGAGGAACTTTTTCCTGACCGCTCACAAAATTTCCTGTTTTCCCTGACCAATTTCAAATTCTCTGACTTTTTCCTGTTTTCCAGGTCAGTGACACCCTGGTTTAATGTTGTATCACACGTTGCACACCTCATGTACTTTGTTCGCGCTTTTGTTGCTTCATGCGGACTCTTGTGCGATGTAATGACGTTTGTGTTACATTACTAACTGTTCATTTAGTTGGTTTTTGGACTCGTCGTTTCACATTTCGTTAGTAAGTTGCTAATTGTTTGTGCATTTATATTAGTGCCATGTGATCAAACTGTTTTGTGTCCGTTATGGTTCAGAGTGGTGGTGGTAAATACGTGTAACACGTGATATAACATTTGGAACATCATAAATGTTGTACATTCACTACGACTAAGACACACGTTTAACACAACCTCTGGCCAATTTTAACTGGAAATTTACTTGCCAGCGACTACCTCAAGTCTACAACAGTAAGTTTAAATTTTCTTTTCTAAAAAATTGTTTTGAAAAAAAAAAAAAAAAAAATCCCAAACTTGTCATTAAAAAAAAGGATGCGTGACTTACATGGGTGCGAGGGGTACATGGGCGAATACGGTAACATGCCAACAGCCACAGTAAGTGTAATACCATTGCTATACATTAATTTTGGAAGTTTTGTTTTTACGATACTATTAGTGTACTAAAGTTTTAACACACAATCTACTGATACTTTGATGATCGCAACTTTGTTGTACGTACACATTTTTGCTTGTGTAACTTTGCATGTCTTATTTTAGTTTCCACAAAAATGGGAATTTAAGTACTGAAATCAAGAACATTTAAGGTATTTCCTTGTAAATTTTTTTACAGGCATCCATTTTTTGCATGAGTGCAATTCACTGGGCTGTCCGCTGGTATATAACTATTGACAACATACCAATGAGGGAGCATTCCACGGTTATGTAATGACAGTCGCAAAATATTCTGTTTTATAACTACAGTAACTTTGTTAAAGCTGATTTTTAAGCAAGAAAACAGCCAAGTATCACCAGAGGTTAGCCGCATTGTAAGAAACAACTCAGACTTTCAAGATCGTGAAAATTTTCAATACTGCCAATATAAATATTTTATACGAGTTATACTTAATTCTGCTGCAGTATCAGCGAAACTTTAACAATGTTATTTTATGTTCCACGATTAACTGAATGGTAAAATTAAAAATATGTGATATTAAGTAGTGCTGTACTGGTGTACAAAATTTGCTTTCGCACCTGCACCTCACTTTTTCTCGTCACAAGTGGACAGTATTTGTTTCGTGCTTCTTTCTTTGCGATTGTGAACACCATGTGTATGATATAATTTAATTGTGTATTAGATTAATGTCTTAATGTGTACACTTTTTGTGCAACTTTACATATTTACACTGCCAACAACATGTTGCCCTATTATTGAAAATGGTTTACCAGGATTTGATCAAGGAGTTGATTGTATTAGCTTCGGTCATCTTTCGGGCATGTAAAAACGTTAACTGTATTTACAGTTTCAATTCCTCAAATTCTAATTTTTCTCTGCCCGTGCTACCTTGTGACTATCTGTACATGCCTGTAGACACAGCTTAGTCCTAGCTAAGTTAATCAAGCATCTGATGCACGTCCCAAATTTGAACCCCTCGAAGCATAGAGAAATCACCCTGTTTGGACCATATCTATAATTGCACTATTTTATACTGCTGAAGTATCAGCTTAATCAATTTAAATCTGTACTATGTTCACCTCAGGTTGAGAAGGTATCCAAGAGTGAGTAAATGTAAATACTGGAAATCAAAATTAATTGCAGTACATGGAATATTTTTCTTTCATTTTCATTTCACTGTGTAGAAAAAAATACATTATTCTAAAACAAAACTGACACAGGACTTTATTGTTAAAGATACACAACTATTCTCCTACATTTTTTTTGTAAAAAAAAAAACGTGATTTAAAAAGCATAGCTTAGTTTTTTGTAAAGCCGAAGACATACACAGTTTCATGTAATTTCAGTACAATATCAGTAAATGGTATGGAATGGACAGCTCAGGTTTATTTTAGAACTAAAAATGTCGACTGACATTTACATCAACATATAGAAATATATCCTTTCAGAACTGTCTAAATGTACTGCAGTCATATTAGAGTATCGCCATATCTTTATGTAGTAAGAAACTTTAACAGAGATTACACTATAAAATTTATAAAATTTTTTTTAATGATCATCTAAAATCACAGGCATGTTTAATGCACAAATATGCTGCAAGCATAATTGCAACAATTAACTTCTTACATATAAACATTTTTACTGTTTAATACAAAACGAAAATTAAACATGTGTGATTTCACACAGTACACAGAAACCCTCTTAAGATATTTCTGACGAAAGTGAAATATTAATGCTTATTTACAAGGAAAACATAAATTTACTTCCATAGATCATTTGTAAAATTATTCAAACTTATGAATGGTATGTAATTGGTGAACAATATTACACTTAAAACACAACCACAAATAATTTAAAACAATTACAGTTCAATTAGACAACACAACACAGAAATTAACATCACACACAGTTTATACAGCACTGCTTGTACTCTGGTTTTTCTAATAAGGCTGTTTTTCTCAGAATATTTCTGACTGGCAAGTTGCAAATGGCAAGTTTGGGTAATTTAAAAATTTACCACTTTCAAATGTATGTAGTTTCTTGACAGCTATTAATTTTTATTACAAAAGGTAGTGAGTACTACACTGCATATATTGTAGGGAAAAAATGGTTGTTGCAACACAATCCCAAATCTAACATCCTACACAACAGCAGTTTCAGGAATGGGCTTATACGAATGTATAATTCATGTATCACATGTTAAACCCAGATCAAAAGAATACTAAGCAATTCTGTACAACAGTCTAATCAGAAAATCTTATTTACTTAACAAAATTACACGATCAGGTCCAAAACAAATGCTGAACAGATGTTGCACTGTGGAATACCATATTTTATCGCAAATAGGTCACACCCTAATTTACACGTGATGCCAAAAAGAAATATTTATCACTTACATATCACACTTATATTTTTGTGCCTGCTGTACGTAGTGAGCGCCAGGCGGCAGCCACCTTGATCAAGAGTGTGCGAGATAAGCAACACACAGTTGTGACCTTGCAAGCAAGTGGTGATGCAAAGCACTGCTACAGCCAGGCGTAGTTCGTAGTGCAGTGTGTCAAGTGTGAAAGAAGTGGCTATCACACTGTGGACTCTCAAGTCGTACACAAATTTTAAATTTGATTTTATCAAATTTAACTTAGCATTATGTACTGTGTTTAATTGCTATAGTTTTATCACTACGGATTCTCAAACTTATTTCAAATCAGTTTTTAATTTTCCATTATTTTATCGTTGTGGTCTTGCGAACATATTTTAATTTAGTAAGTTTTTTCTGCTATTTTCTTTGCATTATTTTGTCTGTGTTACTTTATCTCTGCGGACTTACAAGTGCATTTTTGATCACTTGCTGCTGTTATTTTCCAAGCATTATTTTAATTCAGTGGTCTCACAAATGTATTTTAATAAAATTTACTGCCATTCTGATTGTATTTTTTGTGCTAATTTTTATTTTTTGTGGTGGAGAGAGCGAAGGACAGAGTGAGACGTGTGTCCTGCGTACTTCTCATATGTCAGTGTTGTGTGCGTGGCCCAGCTAGTCCGATGTGCATGATGTAACTTAGTACATGCACACTTTAAGCGAGTTCCAAATGAAGCTGTAAAAAGTTTTTACATAAATTTTTCTGTATTTCTCACCATATTTTAAACAAGGTTTTAAGAATGATCTTGGTGTCGTTAAATAGAGGTTCTACTCCAGGTTGAAATTTCTATGCTTATATTTTTTTTCCCTCAGCACCTAAGCACTTTTTCCTTTTATAGATTGCATCCCCAATTTTTAAAAATAAAATTTGTGACTTAGAAATGATAAAATACAGTAAATCCTGACACAAATTTTTGTCAATTATAAATGTAGTTACATTAAAGCAGTGTGCATATTCAAAAAACATAGTTTACAGTTTACTTGATAAAAAAAGCCAGTAAACACTGTTGCGAGGTAGAAAGGGTAGTGGCAATTCCCATGCAAGCATATGGACTGTAAACATTTATTTTAATTATCTTAATACAAGGATACCTATATTAAATATACTCTGAAATGTGTATTTGTAATGAGCACAACATGCCCAATGAGACAAACAATTTGTACTACTATTTCTCCCAACAGACAACAGGCATGTAACATAAGATGATCTATTAAGTTGGGAATAAATGTACGAGCACAATTTTTAAAAAATATTTTATCATCTGACAAACACTAATTTGCACGTGCAACTAGTAATGAAAAAATTTCTAATAGGTAGTATACATGTACTGGTAGTAAGTGGTGAAGTTATTTTGCTTCATTTTAGCTTTTTAGACCAAAAAATATGTGATATTTCAGGGACAAAAATCTAAAAATCCATTTTGTGTATGGCAACAGAAAAATTAAAAGTACATGAAGTCTTAAAACTGTAAAAATTAATTTTTGATATATGTAATAATTTGCATTGAAAAAATATTTTCGAAACCACTGCAAAACTAAAGAGCGAGACCTTAAGAGTTTCGCATAGTGGTGCGCAGAGTACACGTAAGTCGCTATGCAAAATATAGTAGGATAGCGAAAATTGGCTTTAGTCACTGCCAGTTCGTGGCCAAATGTAAGGAGTGGCAGGCCTGACAGCTGATAGAGTATAGTAAAACCTCTGCAATACAAACCTGATGGAACTGAAATTTGTGGTTTCTAATAATGAAATTTGTACCAATAAGGGTTAACAAAAATACAAACATTATCATCACTCCAATGGCTGCTTTTAACAAGTAAAGTAATAAATTGTTTTATGTATGAAGAAAATTTTTATGGGGCATTCTGCATTAACTTTAACATTCCATGTATCACCTGATTCAAAGGGGAAAGAAAACCATTTTGTATTAACGAGACCTTCGTACTAACAGAGTTAGTACTGTATTAATGACGTTCCACTATAGTGGCTTCCCGTTATGTAGTTATATGCTTTCCCTTCTCCTTTGCTTCCCCCCCCCCCCCAACACCAAAATATATAAGCACAAGTGCGAGCTGGATTATGCTGCTGGCTATCAAGAGAAATTCTTTCAGTATCAGCCACAAGTTAGCCTGTTCTTGGTTCCTATGATAGAACCCATCTGTGATTTAGCAGCGGAACAGTGAAGAGGTTTGGAAGCAACAACGGGATTGTGAAAATGAGATATCTGCCTTGTTTTTTGGTAAATATTATCCTGTTTGTACACTTCTGCCCTGTTTCCAGGGAAGTCATGTGAGCATATTCACCACATTGTCTAGGGTACCATACTAAGCTAGCATCTGCAACTACTTTAGGAACCTTATTGCACTGTTGCAAAATGTAGCATTGTAACCAGGTGCTCATACCAAAGTAACACATTTACCTGGAATGCTACACTACAACTTGTCATAATTGCTTGCCTGTGGCAAAATTTAGCACTTTAAACTGAGCATTCAAACCAAGGCTTGGAGTCTTGGGAAATTGAGGTGATGACCTTGATTTGGTAACTGTACCTGAAACTTACAGACAAATACAGAAGCTTATATTTCTTCCCTACCAAATCTTACATTTGTTTCCCTACAGGTTTTGTGACACTAGACAGCCCGAACATGAGTTCTGCAACACTACATCAGTTTTTAATCTGTGCTACGTGAGACCAACCGTAACATGGTGCAGACGGGATTTGTCATTAAGGGGAAGGTACAGTTCCAGACAATTCTTCACAATCGCACATACAGACAACGCCTAACAAGTGCTTATCGTTACAGACACAGTGTTATGCCGTGAAAATTCTATCTTCTAATAATGTTTGAAATGTACAATAGCGTGTCTGACACTATCGCACATGTCTTAGTTAAGTTATATAAAACAAATTTACAGAAGTCTTAACAAAACAATCCATTGCATGCACTAAAAACACATTTCACATCTGTCCACGCGCATAGTATCCAGCTGTTACTTGAGGCCATGTCAAGTAACACTTAAGTGAGAAGTGGAAAATGTACATGACAAACTGCGCTACTCACCAAACCAACAGAGTGGTACGATGCATACTCGAAGTTTACTACTGTACACAACAATTCATGTACCTATATTTTTAAAATTTCTATAAATGCCACATCCTTCATGAACATGTACAAAATGTTAAGCAAATTCTAGCAACAACAATTTTTTACCAAACACTGCTCTGCCCCCAATTATATGCATAATACATAACAGTATATGACTAGCTACAACCTAAATGCAATTACAGTATGTACTAAATTTATAACGCTACTACACAATTGTGATACACCCTGCTTCAGTCTGCCCAAAAGCAATAAATGCTGAAACTAAATACAGTATGTTACTCCGACTACAATTCCTTGTGTAACAACTGCAAACACTGCCAGCTTTGGAGATTTTTGTATTATAAATACTGCTGATATCTACAGGATTGAACAAAATTAATAATTCAACAGAAACACCAGTAATACAAAGGATGTAAACATTAGACACAGAACAATAATGATAAATACAGGGACACTTACACCTATTAGTAAACATTAAAATAAAAATTATGAGTTTGGTTACTGACCTACATGTTTGATGTACAAAATTTACAAAACATACTGACACCCTCGAACTCAAACCATTTATATTGCTAGATTCCTTTAAATAATCAATGGTGCAAAATTTACACATATGTCGTAATGCTTCTGCATGTTGGGAACAGTCACAGCAGAGGAGTGGAAAAACAGCCAGAAAGGACTCAAGGCGAAGGCATTACTTTCAGCCGCTCAAAGGCAGCCTTCTCCAGTGCTTCCCGGTGATCCGGGTGGGCAATGTTTATAAGCGCGTGGGCACGCTGCCTGAGACTACGACCAAATAATGATGCAATCCCATGTTCTGTCACCACGTAGTGTACATGGGCCCTAGTTGTCACTACTCCAGCACCTGCCACAACACATAAATCAGCTCACCCACAATTCACTTAACAGTAACAATGGAATCAACTATTTACTGTTAACACTGGTGATATACTTTAATAGGATCACATTTCAAGATCATTTTATTCTTCATAGTTTACTGTTTTAAAAAATAAGTAAAACTGTTCTATTAGAGGTCGCTGAACATTGTGGATCAATCTCTGAACTTCTCATTATATTTAATTTACTAATTCTGTATTCCACGTATTTTCCCTGCTGTGTACAAGGCTCCCTCAACACTACAGTCCATAACATCAATGAAATTTAATAAAAGAACCAAAGTTTTGGGCTGCAAGGCTACAGCTATAAGCAAAGGCTATTAACGGTAAAGTGAGTATATTTGACGACAGTTTTGTTAAGAAGTAATCAAAAAATATATTTCATTGTGGCCTTCAGCATTAGCTTTTGCGTTCTCTGTATTCTATAAATTATGCTGAATTTATTACGTATACTGCTACAGTATGTTAACATTAACAAATGGTGGAAAGATACAAATTTTGTAAACGGAAAAGTATAACCAGAGCTTCAAACACATGCTCAAACAGTACAACTATAAAGTAGACAGATCTAGTACAGGATGTACTTCTTAACAGACACATGTACTCACAAATTATGTCTCATTTTTTTGCACTGGTGCATGGTTGCAACATTTTTCTGGCTATGTCAGTGTCATTGGGCAGCTAGCACTGTAGTTGCATAAGGCAGTATAAGAGCAGAATCTCAGTTATGAAGCCATGATGGCTCATGGGTTCTGAAGAGGCTGGGGTAAGTATGGCCGGCATTATGTGATACTGAATTAAAACTTTTGAGGTTGGTTATGTCTTGTGTAACCTGTTATGATTCCTAACATCTGAGTGGAGCTATTGGTTGAGGGTGGTAGAGCTCTCACCACGTTTGTACTGTGGCAAGAATCAACATTCTTATTGTGCAACACAGCACGAGTTGTAAAAGGTTTATTGTCTGTCTATTCTGTGACCATTTATTATTTGCCTTCAAAGTGTTGACGATAATGGTTACATATGTAAACTCATGGTAATACAGTCTCACATACAGGAAATAAAAGTATGTATCCCTGCAATTTATTTAAATGAGTATGTGTAACGTACATTAAAATTCATCAACAGCCTTACATTTTTTTTTTAAATGCAGCACTCAACATTGTGTAACTTAATTCAATTTCACACTAAACTGCATTTCGGCACTTAGTACACTGAGGCCTGACGAGACCACATTACGCCCTATTACAGTGAGTCTACTCTACATATTTGCATTGCAGTTGGTACACGAGATTCTTTATAGAACAATTGTAGTTTAGTTACAGGGTATTGGAGAGGCCTAGTTGTAAGTCTGCTAATGAGGTAGTAGAGAATTTATAATTGGCATAGAAGATGCAACCATGGCTTATTATAGGAGTATGGTCCTTTTGAGGCTACTGCAAAGTTTTTTGCTGTGCTAGGGTGTAGATTTGAGCATACATCAATTACGTATTTACTGCTGAGGTTATGTGGTAATTTACATCTGGTTGATTTATTTTGTTTTTCTTTCAGTGTGTCCATAGTTGAGACTTTTTCTGTTTTATAATGTCTACATGATATGGAACAACTTATGGTATTGCTGTGTTAACGGAATTGGTTTGTGCTCCAGTATGGTACTGGAAAATGCTCTCTGGATTTGTTTGATGACGAGGTGTTCAGGGTAATCACAGTCAAGGACAGTCTTAGCACAAACATTTCATGTCTACTGTACTTTCACCATTTGTCTTGTATACTGTAGCAGTGTTAGTTTAGTTGCATGTTTTGTGTAATTTGTTAATATTAATTGGACCTCTGACTACCTGCAGCAGATGGACCTGCATGGAATGAGGACCATCCTCGCCATACTGCTTCTTATATGGGCGGTACTGAGATGACCTTGACTTAGAGAGAAAGTTGGAGATGGTAGAAGAGGTCTGCACTACTTTACCAAACAGTAAAACAGTGGTCCACATGAGGAGTTGTGGAGGATGTGCTTATGTGAAAACTTCCTCTATGTTCAGTAACCTCAGTTACAACTTTTTCTTTACATTTTGTGGAAGTTTTATCTTGATATGTAGGTGGTTTATTCTTCAACTGGTAACTATTCCCATTGTTATTTTACTAGAATGTCTTTTTACTCTGATATAAGCCATTTGGAGGCAATCCATACCAACAAAAAATAATAAAAATAGGCATATGTTTCTTGTACTTTCTAGGAAGGTCGGATGGTTGGTGTACTGACAATAACAATTTCAGGATGTTAGCAATAATGTTTGTTAGTACCCACTGCACACTTTGTAATTAAAGATGGTTACATACTTGAAGAGATACTATTTTTTTAATCCTGTATGTGGCATTCATTGATGCATGACATCTGCAAATCATCTAAAATAAATCACAGAAAGAAACAAAGTACATGCAAACAGATACTGATATCGCAGTATGGAGTCTCCAGAGTAAGAAAGTATTGTATTCCAACACATTACTAAATATAAAATCAAAAGAAATAATTTTCATTTCATAATTCATGGCTGAAGAATGGTCAAATGTACATACCTTCTGAAAACCAGTAACTGCACAAATGTCATTTGACTATATCGTCTCTTGATTGGCAAAAGGACAAATGTTATATATTTTATGATTTTGAGTTATTGTGTTAGTCAAATTCTTTAGAATTCAATACATGTCCTGGCAAAAGGACACTTGTGTATGTATGCTAGGCAACATGCTATATACAAAAAACACACCCTCACTTGGGGCTAAATTCACAGTTTCATCCTGGCAAAAGTGCCAATGTCCATAAAACCCTAGGTTATTGTTATGCAAGCTTTTCAGACCCAAGTATTTTCGTGTCTAAACAAAATGAACTGTGTAACGTATTAGGTTGTATCACAGTTTTTTATCAGATGAAATTGAAATGTTTGTAAAATTTATTGAAAATTTAAAACCATGACTGTACAATGAAAAAGTGACAACTTATTTACTCCATATTAACGTTATGTAACACAGAAAATTTGTATTCTTAAGTTGTCAACATTGGTAAACAAATATTTACAATTTTGTTTATGTAGCTGTATTGTGGCTGTACTGTTGGAGCTTTTTGACAAGGGATGCCTCAAAGGAAGCTGTTAGTAAGCAAAATATGTGATAAAATACATCCTGAATTTTCAGATATGTTTGGATTTGTTTGTGAAGCACATTTTCTACAGATTTAGGCAACAGTTCAAGTAAAACATAAACTGTATGATACACAGAGAAAGTCAACTTTAACCTCAATTTGCATACTCCAATGCTTCTGTTTTGTGTAGTAATGTTTTACATAATAATTATTTATTGTTTGTATTCATGATGTCAAGAGGTATGAAACTAGTGAAGCTGGCTCTAGAACTGTCAATTTCTCAGGAAGAAAATCCAGAAAGTCAAATAAACAATCTGGAAGCGAGAACTTAGTGGTGCTGAAAGTTCAGATTTACGAATAATTGCTAGTAATGAAGGAGGAAGTGTGATAATTCACGATCCAGATGTCGTGAGATAATTGGCTGAAAATGAAAATGACTTTACCTGTGCAAGGGGGGAAGTACATAACAAAGATGTAGAACCCAGTGTTTCAGTTAGTTCAAGTGTTTTGATTAAATACGTAGGAGACATAGGCCTAATTAAAGAAAATGGAGAAGAAGCTATGACTGAAGTAGAAAGAGAAGTTGGACAAGGATTTGCAGATGATGTTGCGGATGTGCTGACGGCATCTGCATTTGTTGAAAGAGAAGATCAAGAGGAGTCACATCAAAATGATGTCCTTGCTGATGACAGCGAAGATGGACATGAAATAACAGATAAAAGAAAACAAAAAAGAATAACTTTGAAAGGCTAAGCAGCACGGCTTGAAAATAAGAGACTTCGCCAATGTGGAAAGGGACATGTTACAAGAAAAATTACAGCTAAGTTAAACCATGTAGGGGGAATAAGTGTGTGAAAACATCAGAGTGCTTTAAATTTGTAGATGATGACAGGAAGAAATTATTTGATTCTTACTGGGAAATGGATGACTCGAAACAGCAGCGAGATTTCCTACTTTCTAATATTGAATTCCATCCTGTTAAAAGGAGTCGGTCAATAGAAAAAAAAAAAAAAAGATGCCAAACAGATAACGAGACATTATTCCTTGCCATTTGGTCAGAGAAAAGTAAGGGTTTGTCTTCTGTTCTTAATGGCTACGCTACACAACACACTACAGAATAGTCTTAATACCAATAAATTGTCACTCTTCAAAAGTCATTTAAAAAATCATCTCCTAGATAAGGCATATTACAATGTTGTTGAATATTTTATTAAAAACTGATATGACCTATGAAAAAATTCCAGGGTGTGTGTAGCATAGTTAGTCATGGACATACACAATACATTGCTTTATGTAGTATAGATAGACAACAATACTCAGGCCAGTACCATTTGTGGGTTTACTGACCACACAACTTGAAATGTATGAGATTGTTCCCTACTAAAAATGATGTACATATTCTGTCGAAATATTTGTAATTTATTGTAATTTATGTACTTGTACTGAGAACTCCTAGCACATTTGTTGTGCGCTACTGGAGGCTGAATGATAAAATAAATAAATAAATTAATTAAAATAAAGTGCTTCGATAAACTGAGAGTCAAAAAACTTTAATAAACACAGAGAAACCTGATGCCAGAAGAGCTCATCCACCAAAAAATAAAACTTCAGTGGAACTAGTTCTAATACATTAACGGATTACCAGCTGTACCCTCTCACTATTGTCGCAGTACAACTACCAGAAAGTATTTACCACAAGAAATGCAAAATGTTTCGTTCCTTTACCGTTTATACAAGTCCAAGTTTCAAGAAGATAAGCAGCTAACTGTCAGCCTCAATGTTTTCGAAACATTTTTAACTCTAGTTTTAACCAAGGATTTCCACACATCACGAAAAGTGCTCAATTTGTGTTAAACATAACAATAAAGAAGATAAAACCACAGAAGAAACACAAGAATATCAGTTACATGTAGCGGGAAAGGAAGCTTCTCTATCAGCATTTCAAACTGACCAGGCCTTACCACTAACAGATACCGAGTACGAATGCACAAGTTTTGACCTACGGAAAATACAGAAAATACTGAATACTCCTCATGGTAAAAGACGCTTCTTTATTATTCAAGAAAGTACAGTGAACCCTCGATAACTCTGTCTAAAAGGGGGGAGAAGCTATCCGAGTTACAATTTGTCCGTGTTATCGGGGGGGGGGAAGCATCCGGGGAGGAGGGGTTATCAGTCATTAATCATAAGAAACATGAGGAAATCAGTACGCTATCATTTCTACAAGCAAAAGATGCAGCAATATATACTGTTTTGTACGTATCAATTTACAGGAGGGGGTAGTGGGAAAATTATCACTGTAACGTGGAGAAATGTAAAAGAATGTCAAACAGCCTGGGCCGGCAGATTCTTTTGTAGTTATTTTTTGTGCTACTTCTGGCTGATCTTTTTTTATCTGTGCTAGAAGCTGGCTTCTTCTCACCCCCCTTCTATCGTCTGGCTGACGACAGTCTATGTGCGTGCGTGTGTGTGATAAGCTAGGGTGGTAGAGCGCGAGCGGAAGTAGTCAATGTCAACCGGTACAGTCTCAACAGTAATAAAAACACCACATGTGACCACATGCAACTCACGAGATATTTACGTGAAAAATTGCTCAACATCAGCATGTCAGTTTCCTACGAGAAATTGTTTTTTTTTCCAGGGTGTCTTTGCTAGAATACGAGGCAAGGAGCAACGTAAATCTCAGTCTACCTTTCCCTTTTTTTTTTTTTAGTTGAAGTCTAAGGCCGTGGTTGAAGTGATAATGTGCACTTATAGGCCTCCCTCCATTCTATCTTACCTTGGCTGCGTCGTCATAGATCAGTGACGTCTTTACACAAACTTTACACTTAAAATAAATTTCACAGATACCATCAACATTAACGGGAACTCAATAAAAGCCCATTCATTTTAACCATTTAACTTTTTCAAAAGCGAGGCCCTCTAGAATGTGCGGCCCGGGGCAAAAGCCACTTTCTGCCCCCCCACCTTTTTAATAATTCATTAAGTCCTGTTTTTTTTTCGATATCGCGCCGGCCTCTAGCGTAGTGGGTTAGGCACCAGTTTACGGTGCGAGAGGCTCTGGGTTCGAATCCTTGCTCGGGCATGGATGTTGTGTTGTTCTTTCACCTCACTTCACCCTCATCGGCTTGTAAGACGTTGTTACAGGGCCGTAAAATCGTCTCACCACCTTGCCTACATTGCAATGCAAACCAATGGATTTTAATTTTTTTTATTAATGTCCGGAACAAATTGTTTTGCAATCTTGAATTTATATCGCACATACCAGAACAAAATAAATTTCCCTTTAGGTGCCATTGTGACCTGTAGTTACCGTCCAATTCACCAGCATCATACTGAAATGTTTATTTACGACGCACGTGCGCGTGTGGCGCGCGCGGTGAAAAGGTAGGAGAGATAAAGGGAGGTCTGCCTGCTGAGTTGCATCTCCACTCGCGTGCCTCGCTAGCAACATTTAACTACACGAAACTTGCCAGATATTTTACGGTGGGATTATTAAAGGCTACGCAGTGATGAGCAACTGCTTTTAAAGTTTAATACTGTTTTTAAATAAAACAGTGATGGATTTAAATGAGGCAGACACAATTTTCTTATGATTTTTGACCAAAAAATAATTTAATTAAAATTGATTTTGTTTTTCGAAATTCTGTCAGAGTTATCCGAAGTCCGGGACATTGAGGTCCGAGTTATCGAGGGTTCACTGTATAGTGTCTGTAACCTAACATTTTATGAAAGTGGTTTGAAGCGTGGTGTTTTTTTAAAATTAATATTACCTTGTAAAGACTGAAGATCTTTGATTTTGTACCTCAAATTGTGGCTGTACTGTACTTGATAATTGAAATGAAAGTAATTCATTGAAAATTCTGAGAATCCTTGATTTTGTAGCACAATGTTGTCATGTTTCACATTAATAAAACTGCACAACATAGCATTGTAAATATGTCATTTCAAATTTTGAAAAAGTCTTAATTTACATTGAAGAATGGTGGGAAATAGGCGCTTCCGCGCAAAAATGTGTTGTCCCTTCGTGTGTGTGTACCTATTTACAAGTATCAACTATAAGTATACTTGTACTTCTGTCGGTTATATTACTTAATTTACATTGAGGTATTACAGGGTTCTATTTTAAATTTATAAAAAGATTTTCCAGAACATTAAAACAATCTTTGCACATTCAGTTCTGGTAATATAGACTAATGTATTTTTTAAAGCCTGGCAAAAAGACCAATGCACGTTCCATTGACTGGCAAAAGGACTAATGTTAAAAACAAAGATGGCAAACAGTCTGGCAAAAAGTCCAATGTCCCACATCTTATATTTGAATATTCACATTAAATAATGCAATTAGTGTAACTGGATGCAATTCGTACATGCATCACCAGAAAACTTGTGTTAATACTGACATATATATTTTTTGTCTTTATCATATGTTATATTTTTATAAACAGTGTTTTGCTCTTTCTGTAAATTTACAGTTTGGTACCATTTGTCCTTTTGCCAATCAAGAGACGATATCATGATTGACAACAAACATACCCTGTTTGATGAATGGGGAAATCTTGGATTCTCCTTTGTTTGTTGAAGATGGCAAGGCAATAATGGGTTTTCCTTTCCCATCAAATCCTTCTGCTGCACCTCGTATGAAGTCCACTTGGCCACCAAAACCTAGTAACACATAAAGCTTCACAATAAATGGCCATTTCAAAACACAAAACATTATATTTTACACAACCAACATACACTAATTTTACTGACGAAATTAGGAGGTAAAAACTAAGAAATAGGGATGTGCCGATGTAGTCGACGTATCTGTATAGACCAATAGTAGCTTCATAACCAATACCAATGAAATAGCCTAAAACAGATACTGTATTTGTGCAGATACTCTGATGAACATTTTTTTTGTATGGTCACCGTCTGCTGTAAAAACTATATAAAGTGGAGATAAGTGCCCAGTAAACATATAAGCTTTAATTGATTTGTTAGAATTTTAAAGAATTGGAACAAACTTTATTATTTTATTCTTACCTCTGCATATAATGTGCATATAAACATGGGAAACAAATATGAGTGACCATTTTATTCTTAAGTTTACCCACAATCCAAAGAGGCCAACAGGTCTACCAGTACTCGTGTTGGCCATTTGGTGCCTAGACCACTTGCGTCAACCAGTTGATGCGGCAATCAGTCTTCGCCCTATCCACTAATTGATTATGAATCAATATTAATTGGTCTGCGTGGCCAAAAAAAGTAAATAAACAAAAGATTGTAGTTTGCCACACAATATATATTTTTTATCTCACATTTTGTTATTAGTTAACAACATTTTATTGAGAAGCATTTGTTTGAAATATGTAGAGAAGCATTTGTTTGAAATATGTATTCAAAAGTTATCTTAATGTGATGGCCATATGTATTATGTTTTAATTTCTTGCTTGTGGGCAGTGGCAGTAAATCTTTAAAATGTGCGTGTTCCAATGTGATCTATTAACAAAATAAATACGTGTTTGTTAGTTGCATGAATTTAGATTTTATAATGAGCAATCACACAAATTGCAGTGATTTTTCAAAAATTGTATCAAATTCGTTGTGTGTCTGTTATTTTGTGTATCGCCTATCCCTACTAAGAAATAACCAGGCAAAGTAACATCTTAACATTTTTTGAACAGAATCATCAGAAACATTATCTAAAATGCAAAAAAACAAACTCGCGTAGAAATATCCCTTTTTTAAAATAAAAAAATCCAAAAAATTGCATTATGAAAAAAAGAGAGAACTGTAGTATGCTTACAAAACTATAATACTGAAAACATTAGCCACAACAAGTTATTTACAGAGATTATACTACCATGGTTAATCGAAGTGCATAAAAGTGGCGAAAGCTTACATTATTTTATGGTGAGCATGCATTATACATTTCAAAAGATGCTAATGTGTATGAATAGTTATGTGCGGGTAATGATTGGCAGTGTGTCCAACAAAACAAGGGAGGAGGAAAAAATGAAATGAACACCACTGTTAAAATAATTCATTACATCATTCTAAAAGAATGGGTGGGCATGAGTAGCCAACAATTTGTACGGCAATTTTTGGTTGTTAGGGTGTCACAGCCATTTTCCGTAACAGTGAAGCCTCATAAAATTGGGACCTCTAAGTACGTGCATAAACTCATTACAGGTAAACGTGCAAACTAAAACACAAAAACATATAATATTATGTACTTAAAATGTCACACACTTACCAGAGTACATGCGAATTCCTATAGAATCTGACACAACCTGTCCTGTCAAGTCAACTTCTATACAAGAGTTGATTGCAGTCATTTTGGGGTTGCGTGATATAATGTATGTATTGTTCACATAATCTACTTCTTTCATCTCTGTAATAAAAACATGCAAAATCAGTCCAAAGAAAGAATCACGAATACATATAGAAACCACACATTCAAAAAGCAATTAATTTGATCACAAACAACTGTCACACATTGACCCCTCTCTCCTCACCGAACTACCACAGAACAGCCAGCAAAATACAGTAATGTCACCAAACAACTACCAAAACAAAGGAATTAATGCTACTTCTGCACCTGAAGCCACAATATTCCATAAAACAAATCTGTATAGGCTTACATTCGAACTCTTCCACTTTCCCTATTCATCAAATTACAATACATAACATTGTCAACCTAACTGTAACACAGAATTGGGAACGTGAATCAACACTATTATATTTATCTGCGATATCTAAATAAACTACGAAGATACACACACTACAACTGCACAGATTGAAAGGATAATGCTGGATGACAGAAAATTATAGGTAATCTACAATGCTAACTAAAAAAATACCTGTGCATTAAAATTGTGGTCTATGATGACATAATTTGACGATATGTTAACATTAACATTGTAGTGTTATTACAACAAGGTTGTACAGCTTGGCCTAGAAAAATTACCGGTTTTTTAACAAAATGATTTGCAAATTAATTTTTTTAAGTACTGCGGACTAAGGTGGCCATCTGGATGGATGTATTTTGCACGTCTGAGACCTAGAAATGGGAAAGTGGTATGGATGATACAGCACGCTCATCTCGACTCCCCCCCCCCCCTGCCGGTCAACCACCAGACGCAAGTCCCTGAACTGGCATGCAGTCTTCTTGCTGACAACTCGCCTCTAGGAGACATTAGACACTCAGTGGTAAGAATACCATTTTATGACGTACAGTATTCTTAAAGATAAAGGTGTCTTTACCCACCTATGCCTTTAAAAAAGAGCAATTTTCGGCAACAAGAAAACATATATGCTTTAATTACTAGTAGCGGTGAATCTGAGATGGGTAGACACATATGTTAACGTTCTTTGAATGGTATTCCTAAGCAGACAGCACTCATGTGAGTTCAGCAGTTTTTAAATAAACTTGTAATGGCTGAAGCTGTGTACATCACTCTGCATATTGGGCAGATGGCTACCTTAACACACAATTAATTGATACAAACACACACAAAAACACACACATAAACACGCACATGCACACAAACACAGAAATAACAGAGTTGGCAGTACGTACTTCGCTCGAGAATCTTTGACTACTATTTTAAAAACAGTAATTCAAGTAAAATCTGAGCAACGATATTTAAAGATACTAACACTATAATTAACTGGGCCATTGAATACTGACAGTTAACTTTTAAAAACTGTCAAAATAATACTAACAGAAAAAAAATGTCTACTTAAAATAGCTGAACGTACATATATGTTAATACGAACATCAAAAGATGGTCCACACAAGTAAATGCAGTTATGTGAAACTAAGAAATAATATAAAAAATTATAGATTAACGAACTACTTCAGCCTTCAAAACCTACTTAAAACTCACTTCCAGAAATATGGAAATGAACATGAGTACGCTAGTATAAAACACATAACTTGCTCAATTGATTTAATTGTATGCTGTAGTGAAAATACAGTAATTAATACCAGTAATAAAATTATGTGACTTGCCTATGGATGGGTTATTGTCGACAAAGTCGTACAACGCCCTTGTACCTATGAGAAAACTGCCAATTGTCTTCCCTTGGTGGATAACCTTCTTGTTGTTAGTGATGGCACCACTTTTGAAGAGAGGTATTGTTCCAGCAGCAAACATCTCTGAGTGAATGCCCAAGTCCTTATGGTTTGCAAGTGCTGCCAACACAGCGTCGGGAATACTGCCGATGCCTGCACGCCATCAATGCATGTAAGTATCTTGCAGAGCACGGGGAAATTACAGCAACAACTGCAGCAGGGCTGAATACTACATACCCAGCTGTAATGTGGCACCATCTTCCACCAAGTTGTCTGCAATCAGACTTCCTATCTTTCGCTCCACTTCGTTTGGAGGTGCTCCTCCATGTTCAGGCAGTGGGACATCCACTTTCACAGCGTAGTCAAAATGAGACTGGTGTACCTGCGAATCTCCAAAGGTTCTTGGCATCTGAGGATTAACTTGTGCTGCACAAAAGAATGATACAAAATAATATTAATGCCAATAAAAATATAGTTCAATTATCTTGTGAAACAGCTTAAGGGCACCACCTACCGCATGTTAGAGGCTCAAAAGCAACTGAGTTGTAAGGGCAACTTTGAAGTGTGCATCAAATGGTGTATCGCCACTATGAGCTAAGCACTTAGCATGCAAGATCTATGTTTACTTTAGGACTTAAGTGGTGACCATATATAATATTATTGGTGGAAAGTCTGTAGTGAAGTTCAGTGTATGTTTCTGAGTTTTACATATATTTGGTTAGTACATTTTTAAGTCCAGCAGTCTGAAAAGGCAGTTTTCAGCTATGTTAGAGGGCTTAGAAACAATGTTTTAATGAACACTGAGTCTTAACAATGACATTCCAAGCTTGTACGAAGTGTGTTTTCTTTTCGTATGTTGACACAATAGGTGCACAAACAATAGTTTCGTAAAAAAACCTGGCACAAACAATAGTTTCGTAAAAAAACCTGTTTACAAACACACCAACATATTTTAAGTGTGTGGTAGACGCACCCTTAAAAGGATAAATTTGTGAGCGGATCAAACAGGAAATGTTAAGGAGGATAAGTACCCACCAATTTGGAATATTGGGACTTCATTTAATTTGGCTTACAAGTTTTCTATAATGTTTTCTGCTTCAACAAGTCAGAGAGCATAGTTTCTTATGCTGTATACAAGTGGCATTTAGCATACTATACCTGTGATCATTCGTAGAAAAAAAATAACTTTCTCCCTCTGGAAGGTTACTAGACAAAAACTGAAAACAGTAGTAAAGGTGTGACAGTTTTGTAATGTTTAAGAAAGTAATATCTGTGCCATGTCAGATGGGAAATTTTAATAAATCTCATTGTATAGAACTTACAACGAAAATAGAATCTGAAGATGGCAGGTACTAATCCTCCGTAAGTGGGGTCTTATTAACAGGGTTTCACTGCACATTAATATGACTTATTACAATCAAGGTAAATACTTATACTGTAGCATTTTCACCATTATTAAAAAAAAAAAAATTAATGTACTCTGCAGGATAAGAAAAAACTGTGTAAATTAATTTAAAAATTATTACTTTAATACGTAAGTTCACCAACTATTTACAAATATACCTGCAGTCTATACAGTAATTGTTTTGAATTCACAATAATACAATAATAATAAGCACTATTGATTCGTGTATCAATACATTTAACTACCTGATTGAAACAAATCCAAAAAGTACAAAATCCTAGGCGTGCAAATAACTAGGATAGTAAAGATGACACACGAGTCATATGCGAGCTTTGTTTCTTACTTCATTGTACTTGTGCAACAGTCCTTGCATCCTTCCAGAATTAACCTTTAAAATGAACTCTCTCCAATTTGTCCCTTTCAAGTACAGCTCATCAACCACAGCTTCTTTAATCACAGTTTCAAATATCTACAGATGTTTTTCTATAGAGAATTTTCTCAAACACTGCCTAAAACTCACAGTAAATTACATACTACGGTAGGAAAAGGCTGCTGAGCCACCATTCACATTTTGAACACAAAATATGAGGTACACATACCTGCAGGATGGTACTAGTGGCCAGTAAACACATGCATACAGATTGTTGGATACAAATTGCTGTGTGCGGAAGCACAGCCACAACGTTTCAGCGAGTGAAAGCACAATAAAATCTACTGTACAGCAGTGGTACATTATAATAGTGACTAGCGGCCAGAGGGCATAATAGGGTGTGGCAATAAGTTCGAAAATGTGCAGTGTGTTTATCTTATATTGAGGCCAGGTGAGTATCTGGATTTGGTGCTGTATAAATTTGCCAGTTTCCAGTGTCTTAACTCGGCACTACTGTTGGAATGTATCGTGTGTATATCGAAATATACTTCCTGTGAAGCTACATGTTCCGCAAATGGCTTCAGTGGGCCAAACAATCCTGGTTTCAGAACAGTAAGTTGTTAAAGTAGAAATGCATATATTGCAAGTTCGTTAAAACTTCAATACTGAGGCCAGTGGCGGCCGGTCAATGTTTTGAGCTCAGTGCTCTCAATATAATGGTCTTCACCCCCTCCCCCTCTAAATCGCTATACTTTCTTTTCCTACTAATAGTCATAATATTAACACAAAGACATAGAACTTCTGGTTTACATGTATTGAGAAATTGCACTGCGTTTCATGGAAACCAGTAATATTATACTAGGGCCTAAGTTATGCGTCTCGGCAATGTAACCAATAAAGTGTGTTTTAAAAAACTTTCAAATAAAGAATTAAAGTTTTGTATTAATTGCAATTTATAATTACTCTTGTCTTCTTGGAAACAATTATGTTAAACAATATTC